>JASDQU010108607.1:203532-218668 GCA_032191745.1 Picea mariana
CAAGAGGCAACTTGGAGCATGCCCTGGTACCAAACTTACTACAGACTAAAGTTGGTGTGGACCTCCCAAACAAGAACATGGGTCCTTAGTGAGTGTAGAATTATGTTTGTTCCCTAAGTCTAACTAGCTCAAAATCAAATATCATCATATTAAGAGGGACATGATTTCAGACCCTCCAATTGAGGGAACAATGAACATTATGTATAAGACATACAAAATTGATAAGTTACATTCAATGGTTTGGATATTTCAAACATGTTCCTATTAAGAAATCAATGGCCCCATAATAAAGTTAAGCATTTGAATCAGAGAATCGCTTTGTCACTAGGAATGAAGACAAGGGCTTATTAAGCAATCAATGGTTCTCTAATAAAGTTAGGCATCATTTGATTTGGAGAATCTCTTTGTCACTTGGAATGCAGGCCAATGTTCATTTAAAGGACTAATTCTCTGAGCTCAAAATCAACAAGAATGAGAATTTCAGAGATCTAGATGAAAGTAAAGGTTTCAATCTAGTTCATTAAATTGATAAAGAGTTTGCAAAGATCCTATAAATTTTTAGCATTATTTCTGAATGGAGAGTACTGTCAGAAACATGAAGAAATCACCAAGGTAAATGGGCATAATGGTCATAAGAAATGGTTAAAAGTCTAGACCCTCCTTTTCCAAATCGGGCTATGAAGACAGTTCCAATAAAAAATTCTTGAGAATTAACAATACAGTCATGACCCCCTTCTTCTCTACCCATTTTCAGCTTATCCAATATATCTAGACTGTTATAGTTGCTTCCAGAGAGTGGAATTGATGATTGAGCATCACAGGTGGATGGATGCCAATCTTTTATGTTTGCACTCTTTTTTGTTACTAAGAGTCCTTGGCAATACTGTCTTCTATTAGTTGAATTAAAGGCTTTAGCAAGAAGGTAGAAGTGATTCGGGAATTGATATTTTGCTGATGTCAATACTTTAATTTGTAATTTATATGTGGCCGAAAATATAAATTTGAAATCAATTGGTGGAGACAATTACTCTTTTACGTTTTTCTTGAACGGGGAACTTCGATGAATATGCAAAGATGCCAAATCTTCCACTTTGATGAATGAACTCTGCACCATTTGTATCGTGACTAAATAGAAAAGAACTGTCTCTGGTTAGTTGAATTAATCTACAATATCTGAATTGCCAGGGCACATTGACAATTGCATAGTAAGTGCATTAATCGATCTCTTTGTGTGCATTCGAATCCTCTTGTCATTGCTAACATTATTGTAAATGAGAATTGCAGTAGTTCCAGACCTGCACTTACAGATATTTTTATGCCTTGATAGGAATCTTTATTATGAATTATCCTTCTAGGAATCTTAGATATAGCCTCAAGGTTGTTTCAGAGGAGTGGCATTTATTTTTTGCAACCCCAATTGTCCAAGCCATTGAATCATGTAGTACATGTCAGCCTTTAAATATAGTAACATATTCTTTAAATATAGTAACTTATTCCTATGCCAGATGAGTATGAGTCACATTTGATGACTAATATTGTTAGACATACTTGAATGTGGAATAATTAATTTGTTGTTGATGGGTTTTAGGAGGCATATTGTGTGTCGAGTATTTTTCTCGAGATGTTCCAGCCTGCACTTGTATTGGCACTTGACCAGTTTATATTTTAAGCTGGCCAAGCCCACCAAGGCTCAAACATAACTTTATGCTTATTAAGCACTCATAATCTCACCTTGGATTGGGACACTTGCAACGATCACTTTGCATCTTGAATAAATATGATAACTGTAATCCTGAAAAGTGCAAACATTCTAAATTTTTTTTTAACAGATAGTGTCTGTGAAACTCTAACACCGATGCTTGCATGATTCTAGGTTAATGTTGTGCAACTCTAACATCAATGCTCGCATGATATTCATGTTAATGTAAAAATACAATTTTGATACCTTCAAAATTGTTTATATTAGATATTGATTTTGGGATTAACTCATTGCATTGGGTGATGGACTTCCTAGGTTTCAACTATAGCTTCTTAGGCTTGAAGATATTCATATCTTTCAATAACATCATTTGGAAGAGCTCTACTAATCTCTGACAAAGGAATTGACTCCTCGCAACAATCAAAAGCCATGCAAGATAGAGAGCCATGTGCTTTGAGACCTCCATAAATTGGATTCTATCAAGTAATCTGTTTGCAACTTTATTTGACACCATACATTGAGTTTTGTTAATTCCAACATTATGATTGTTCTACATATGCTTATGCAAAAGGATTAGATATCATTTAAGTCTAGTGGTGGCCACTTAGAGAGACATAATGTTAAAAGTTTATTTTTAAATGCCTAGTCAAAATTAACACATAGCTTTTTCAATGTTAAAAGTTTATTTTTAAATGCCTAATCAAAATTAGTACATAGCTCTTTTTCAATGTTGAAAGTTTTACTTTTAAATGCCTAATCAAAATTTGTTGTTTTCTTTTTCTCCAGGTACTTAGAGGCATATAGAATGGCGCAAAAGTGGACTTTATGCATTGAAGTGTCTTGTTACCCAAACCCGGGTCAAGCGATTATTGCATATGTCCTTCACAACATGGCACTAAATCACGTCCTCCAAACTAATAGAGAAGTTCATGGAAATACTACAAATAATGAAGCATATTATATTGCCCTTGTCGAAGGGCTAAAAGAAGAAAAAAATACGGTGCCAATGATATTGTAGTCTTCACCAACTTAGAATTGTTATGTAATCAGATGAAAGGAATTTATCAAGTTCGAAAGGACAATCTAAAACCTCTTCATAGAGAAGCAAGAAGTGTTGCATCTCAATTTTAGTGTTTTACCATAAATTACCATGCGGAGATTAAGAGGATGTCAAGTGATTTAGTATCGAGAGCAGTGTCAATTGTAGGTGAAGGTGTTAAAGATGACTTGGTATCACCATCTATGCCAACAAAAGTCATTGATGGACATCGATATAGATCCCCAATGTGTGGATGCTTTCTTCTAATGATTGTTGTTATGTCTCTAGTGGCATGGTTGTTTCACTAAAGAACTCATTACTATATTACATTTGTCTCAAATTGTAATATCTGGGGTCTCTTGTAAGGGTGATAAGATTGAACAAGGCTTGGTATACATCCAAACTTATGTGTATGGTTAGTGATTAAATAAATCAATGTTTTTGAGGTTCTAACTATTTTTTCTTTGTTATTTTACCATGTTTTCTAGAGAAAATCATGACACATGGGTTTATACGTAGTTACTTTTCATGCACCCTTCATGGAGATGCTTTTAGATGGTCAGGAGACCTTATACCATGACCCGCCTATTTTTGTTAATATACTTTGACAAGGTACCCACAATCATTAATTTCATTCCAATAGCTTGTTAATATGCTTATCATGAGAATGTTAATATACTTATCATGAGAAGGCAGGGGTGGACTACAACAAATGGCCTTATGTTTTAACTTTGAAATGTAAAATCCAACAGCATATTTAAACATGCATCGAACATCAATTTCATCCAACAATCACACATTAACAAGCACTGAACTAGAAAAATATATCCTATTGGAATCACATCAATTCAATGAAATCCCAATTTGATATCCCTGAAGGGATGCAGGATAATATTGTACTGCGAATATCGTAGAGTTTAGATTGAATTCATTCATAATTTACAAGTGACCAAGAAGCACCACTCTCAAACAATTTGAAATATCTAGGGAAATTTATTTGCAATAAAAAAATGTTGTGGCTTTTGTCTTTTCCTAACAAATTGGGCCAAAGTTTTGCATTCTCACAACCCAACTGTAGCCAACAGAACCAAACGTGACACTCACCCTCAAAATAATTTGCACAGAGCATGATATGAGACGTGATCATGGGCCCAAGGGAAATACATGTTTGAGGTAACATAGTTCTAAATGACTTGCATAAAAATTGGGGATACCTTGAATCTCCCTCTACTAAGGAGGTTTTCTCCTAGACATCAGAAACCTCCTTTTCACTCTCAATGCACATATGGATAACACTTTGCTCCTAGATATTTCCCTTTGCTCCTCCATTCTACCTAATATATTCAAATTTTCAAAACATACATGCATATTGCAATTTTTGCATGTTTTCAAACTTCCATGTGTGACGATTATATTGGTATATTGTAGCGATTTCACGGGTCTACATTTATGAACAAACACAGATTAAGTATATAAATCCTTTTCCAATAACAAAATGCCAATTGGAAGTAAAGGACTTGCACAGACAGTTTCGGTGAATAACCATTTAAACTTTAAAGTCTTTCATATCTTCTATCACGAAAAGGATTATTATATTTGTAGACCTTAAAAGGACTTGCTCAGTTTCAGTGGATAACACTTTAAAGTCTTTTATTTGAGCAATGGACATTTCAGTTTCAAAGACATGGATGGCTTCCAAAACAAAGTATGAGAATAACCTCTTTGTGAAAAATGGACATCTATAGTTTTAGCAGATGATAATAAGAAAACAAAGGCTCATTCATTATACCAACCCTCAGACTAAATTCACAATTCATATCCAAGAAAACTCTTATAACTTTCACACTCAATTCACATTTCATGTCTAGGAATACTTTAAACACATTCACCGACTGCAGAATCAAATCACATAATGTTATTTTAAAAGTCACATAATGCCACGCTTGCCAATGCAGACATGTTTTTGCATTTCTAAGTTTGATCCACCAGCTAAAATGGAAACAGTTCTAAACTTGCAATATTAGGTACACAAAAATGGAGACATCTCTAGCATTAATTTTTCCAACGAAAGATCCAAGGCCCAAAAGTAATCAAATAGTCTGTGATAATAATGGTAACATCCAATACCGTCTACTTATTAAAATGTGATACCCCAAGTGAAAATGCATCCAATATTATTCATGCCACTAGATTCCATGGAGAGAATATTACTCTTGGAGAGCAAGATAAATAATAGAAAATATTGAATTTTAAGAATATAAATCATCAGAATGATGTTCGTTGTTGTACATATGCTCTGAGAAAAAGATCAGGACTGTGACAAGAAAAATTTAACTAATCACAACAATAATTAGTACTTGTAGGCTAAAAATATCTTTCACATCAACATCTACACTTAGATTTTGTCTGAAACATAGTTCAGACAAAAGGTTTTAATAAGTCGAGATCATAATTGCACAAATTTGAAATTACATAATCTTGGAAATATAGAAAGACGGTGAACCTATCACGCATGCAAGATACCCTGGTCATTTTTTTTGCAACCCTTCAAAAGCAACTGTAAATATCAAAACTGCAAATCACTGACAGTTCACAGATGATTATATTTGTTTCAATGTCATTGATCAGTTCACCCTAGACTTTGGGGACCGTTGATATGAATTTAGTGGAGAAGTGCTTGCTCTTGGAAGACTAGTAGGAAGATGATTTGTGTTTCTATGATTAAAATGAGAGTGCCCAGTGGAATTGACATTAGCCCAAGACTGTTTCTGTCCAGATCTTCCAGGATGAGAATTGACATACAAAACAAACTTCCGTGCCAACTGCAGACTCTGCACATACATGCAGAACAAAATCCACATACATGATGATTGTTTACAAGGCCTCTGTTCTTGGTTCACATACACACAAACAACTGGTTCAAAGTGAAAACTACTCTGCAACACTATTCAGGATTGGTGAGACGACTTGTTCTCTAGTGTAACCTATACACAAGAAACCAGTTGACAATGCCAATAATACCTAGGAATCTGCAATTACTCTATTACTGAGAGGTCTGTCTTCGATGCAACTCCTTTTCACGTTGATATCCCACTGAACTAGATCTATAAAGATGATCAAGGTTGAGACACCATCATGGACATTCTATGTGTGTATTTAGTTCTGATTATAGTGGCTTGATTGAAGAATTGTAGACCTCTGCCAAATGTCAATGTTTTGGGCAAGATCACCCAGCCAATGGTGCCAACTATTGATGAAGTCTGTTGGGGTTAAACACCACCCACCAAAATTTTTTATACACAAGGTTTTTAGCTCTATGGTCAATGGTACCAGCTCAATGACATTCCAATTCCAATGTAAATTATAATCGGAAACTTATTGTCGAATATGATTAAGGGTAATCCTTTGAGATGGTTTTTCCATCCATCCTTCTCCGGCTCCTTGAGGTTTGTGTTTATTGATTGCACTGTCTTTGGACTTGTTGCCACTCAACATGAAAAATCCTACCGGCTTACTAAACAATGTTGGGATGACAAAAGAACTCAACTCAATGAATCTTTGTTTGTATTTACGATACTACACAACAATGCTCATATTTATATGTATAAAATGTCTTAATAAGATAACTGGAATGTCATAAACATTGTTTTCATACTCATTTCTTTCAAGTCTCAAAATATGGATTTATAAGTGAGGTGCCTTCCTTCTAATTTCTCGTGCTTATAACCAATCTCCACTTCAACATAATGCCATTCAAATAACAAATTATGAAATAACACCTAATTAAACAAATAATTAGAGGGCTGCATGAGAAGTTGAGAACAAGACAAAAACATACAATGCCAAATGCATTGCTCCAGGATATGCCCACATAGATTTGAAGCGTAAGATGCCAAAAAAAAGGGAAGGAGACCAATTACAAAATGTTATGGTTTGAACGCTCCCTTGGCACAAGTTACCACTCCTTTCACTGTCCAACGCCCATATCAATGCCCATAAAGACACTCACATGACCAACCATCTCTTCGTGCATCCTTAGGGAGATGAAGGACACATACCTAGGCTACGTACGACCTCAGGGAGTTGGGAAAGACTGTGCACAACCTCCAGGAATCTCAATGTGCAGAAAACGGCTATCAAACCTTTTCCAATTGTTGTGTACATCCATGGGAAAGAAAAATCCTTGTAGTGTATGCTTTAACAATCAATGAATTTTCCAGATAGAATTAGAAACTCATTTAAAATACTACAACAGTCAGTTAATGGAAACCATGGATCTCCAATTTCAGAGCCAATCTAACGGTGGGTGATTGGGAGCTATTGACATTCTTCAATTGATAAGGGAGAATGGAATTCTGAGTAAGCTAACAGTAATATAATTTGCAATTCTTCATTTCCACCATTAACACACTAAGAGAGACACATTAACTTAAATGAGAGTAGCATATTGTGAACACAAAATTTACACACAACAGTAAAATCAAACACACCATAACAAAGAGATTTAACCTTGGAAACCCAAATAGGAAAATCATTTTTGAATGGTTGCTTGGCTTTCATTTTGGCAAGGGTGATGATCTCAAGGGTGATGACTTTTTAGCCTTTTCATGATGAGTAAAATGCACTGTTGAAAATATCGATGTCCTTGAATTTTGTGTCTGCTCCAAAAATAACATCAAAATCCCAATTGTCTGTGAATTCCTATTTCTAGAAACAACTTAGGCTTCTAACATCCATAACTTCTTATAAAATTTTAAGGTAATTTTACTGAATCTATTTTCAAGTGTATGCACATCTCTTTGATATTCACAAATTATGTTTGTGGCTATATTGGGTGTATTCGGCCAGTTCACAACTTCGCATGATGTTACAATTACATATTCTCTGTTGCATGTTGGTGTTTCAACTCAACACTGAATTTAGAAGCCAATGAGCAAGTTGCATTAAAAAAATATCCAATTCCTTTGACAATCCGATAGATGCAAAGAGAACACTTTGAGAAATCAAACTGCTTCGACACATGAAGCATGAAAATGTATTTTCTTCTCCCGATCTTAAATATTCTGAGTTTTCTACTTCTGAAAAGTATAAAGTTGTTACCATGTTACTTCAAATATGAAATAACAAGTACAATTGCATTTTGGTCAGTGCAGTCTGTAATATAACTCGCTTAATTGATTTCCACCATCTATATCTTTGAATTTTGGTCTCGTTGGCTCCTTTCTAGTAAGCATTTCAAACAATATTACTCCAAAACTATACACATCACCTCTGGTGGTGGATCTACAACTCTGTCCATATTCAGGAGGAACGTATCCAAATGTGCCTGCAATGTCAGTACTTAGTAGAGTCCGATCTTTACTTGAGATGATGAGGTTTGTCTCTGGAAAATTGGGCAATATTGGAGCTGCAACCCTCATATGGTTGGATTTGTATGGAAGAAGATGATGCTTCTCCCCTCATACTATAGTTATCTGTCATAATCATAGTTAAGACATTAATACATCAACAACACTCAATACACCAATTAAAACAAACTAAGAGAAAGTATATCACAACAAACCTGTAAAATCACCAACTAGAGAGTTTTCAACCAGCTGAGCATGTTCAAAGGGAGGAATATATCCAGAAGAAGCTCCTATATCTATAATAAAACCCACATTGGCATGTAAAGTAATACACATATGAAGATATGGATTATATCAATTGCGAGTCCAACCAAAAGTACCTGGATTGGTAGGAAAACTAGAATGTCATAGTATCTGTCTATGTCCTTAGAATGAATCCATAGTAGTGGATTGTTTCACCTCTGCAAACAATTCACACACTACTCTGTTAAAAAATGGGGATGTCTATATACATTAATATAAACATATTCATATAATTTCTCAATTAAAATCACATGGGACCATAGACACTGCATTATTGGAGCGAGGACGCCCTCGCTTGTTGAGGTACACATCGCCTCTGGTGGAGGATGCTTCTTCCCTCGTATTTTAGTTACCTGTCATAATCATAGTTAACAAATTAATACATCAACAACACACAATACACCAATTAAAACAAACTAAGAGAAAGTATATCACAACAAACCTATAAAATCACCAACTAGAGAGTTGTCAACCAGCCAAGCATGTTCGAAGGGAGGAATATCTCCAGAAGAAGCTCCTATATCTATAATAAAACCCACATTGGCATGTAAAGTAATACACATATGAAAATATGGATTATATCAATTGCGAGTCCAACCAAAAGTACCTGGAATGGTAGGAAAGCTAGAATGACATAGTATCTGTCTATGTACTTGGAATGAATCCACAATAGTGGATTGTTGCACCTATGCAAACAATTCACACACTACTCTGTTAAAAAATGGTGATGTCTATATACACTAATCTAAACATATTCATATCATTGCTTTATTAAACTCACCTGGGACCATAGACACTGCATTTTTGGAGTGAGGACGCCCTCGCTTGTTGAGGTACACATCGCCTCTGGTGGAGGATGCTTCTCCCCTCGTACTATAGTTACCTGTCATAATCATAGTTAACACATTAATACATCAACAACACTCAATACACCAATTAAAACAAATTAAGAGAAAGTACATCACAACAAACCTGTAAAATCACCAATTAGAGAGTTGTCAACCAACCGAGCATGTTCGAAGGGAGGAATATCTCCAGAAGAAGCTCCTATATCTATAATAAAACCCACATTGGCATGTAAAGTAATAAAGATATGAAAATATGGATTATATCAATTGCGAGTCCAACTAAAAGTACCTGGAATGGTAGGAAAACTAGAATGACATAGTATATGTCTATGTCCTTGGAATGAATTCACAATAGTAGATTGTTGCACCTCTACAAAAAATTCACACATTAATCTGTTAAAAAATGGTGATGTCTATATACACTAATATAAACATATTCATATCATTTCTCTATTAAAATCACCTAGGACCATAGACACTGCATTGTTGGAACGAGGACACCCTCGCTTGCTGAGGTATTGAAACTAAAATGGCTCATATTCACATGCAGGGACATTCAAATCAATTTCTAATTTGTCACTTTGTTTTCTTCTTTTTAGGGCTAAAAAAAATCTTCTTACTCTTTAGAGATGACTCAAAAGCACCTAACCCAAGGGTGAAGTCATAATCCATAATATGAAGGTCGTTGGCTTCATCCAACATTTTTTTAACTAGACCAACCAATTGTTCGGTCTTGTTCAAAGAAAAGTGAGGACTGTTTAAAAACAACTTTAAGTATCCAAACAACTCATTTCTAGCCAGCTGAATTCCCTCAACATCTAGATCAACAATATCAATGGCCATAATAGATTTTTTGGCATCTACATCAAGATTTGGTTCATGTACGCTTATCTCATGAGGGTCATTGAATGAATTGGGTATTGCATCATGATCCAGTAATGAATTTGAATCACCTAAGGGTAATACAACCAGTTTACCTTTATGGAATGCTTGCAAATGTTGCCACAAATAGACCATGGAAAATCACAAGCTATAAAATTTGTGCGATACCAGGTGACCAGATGTTTCTTATCACACTTTGTTTGAATCCTCACCCAATAGGCATGAGATATGCTCTCATGAAGACAACAATCACTATCTTGAATTCTTCTTGCCTTTTCCATTGATGATTCATACTGTTTCTCTTTCTTGGAGTTATTCAAATATCCCTCTTTTTTCAAAATTTCCTTGAATCGGTAATAGGGTTCAACATTTATCAGGAGGATATACAATAACCAATCCATCCTACAAGCACATTTTTTTCTTTGATCTGATAGGAATTTGGTCTTTAGGTAACAATGATATGACTCGATAGAATTATTTGTCTCATGATTTGCATGAGGAAAATCTCTGCATCCTTTTACCCACATCCCTACATATAAAAAATGAGTTAGTGAAGATATCATCTTTACGAAACACAAAAATAAAAATACAAATAAAATTTCTTGCACTTACGGATCTTATCACCAACAACCCAATTCTTGTAGAAATAGTCCAAGAACTTTTTCTCATTTGCGAATTTGATGAAAAATCCATTGATTGCATCTGTCACTTTGTCATTGGAACAATTTTTCATGATGATGCCTAACTCATTGAACATATCGCTTTCTATTTCGGGACTACTAGCCAACCAATTGACATTTTTTAGCCATGCGCGTCGTACATGCCAAATACATAACATCACTTCACACCTTGTGATCCTCCTGCCAAATTCAATTTATCTTTAGTTTGATATTTATAGAAAAAATACAAGTTAAAATGTACAATAACAATATTAAATTTACCTTAATGAAACGATTTCAGTTAATGCATCATCAACCATGAAGACATTAACTTTCCAATCATGGTGAAATTGGTAACACCTATGCATGGGGTGCTCCAACCATTGTGCAATATCATGTGACGTATTTCGGGATGCCACCACCCATGCAACTGGAACTCCACTTTGTTGTTCATCAAAGGCTACTAATGTGTACAATTGATACTGTCATATTCAAAAGAACATATGTAGTCAAGTTTAAGTCATCAATAATCTTTAATCACTACAAATCAAATGATCATACTAAATCAATCATTGGAAACATAATTACCCCATATTTATTTGTATTAAATGTTGAATCCATGGCTATTAAGCTATTGTGATATAGCTTAACCATGGTCTCCAACATCTATGGCATTTGAATTCCAGCTATGAAAGGGACATCTCCACCATTGAGATTTTGGTAAAAGAAAAAATCATCTTGGTGTTTTTTATACCAAAGGTTCATGCTCATTTCATCCTTCTTGTGAAATTGGTAGTTTCCCTTCATCAAACGATTGTAGATGTTGACAACATATTTCCTGCTCAAGAAAAAATCTCTTTCCCGAGCTGTGGCATTCATATCAATATGTTTTTTTATATGCATTTTACAAACTGAATCAACTGGCACTTCCAAAAAATAACAACTTTCTACATAAGAGACCATGTCTCTTGAAAGCCTTGGCTTATGCATGGACCTAGCCTCACCCGAAGTATCATGTTGGCCATGCCAAGGCCATCCATCCCCATCTTCATGGTCATACACATTATATGTCAAAATTCGTACATCGGGGTTTTGAACCATAACCTTTACGATGAAGTGGCACTGACAACCCCTCTTCTTCACAAAGGATGTCCTTCGTTTCTTTGTATGTTTTCCTCTCTTATCCTCTGGGCCATATGAACAAGCATAACTGCATAGCAATGTTTGAAACATCAATACACATAACAAATGAGAAAACACTTGTATTACCAACATGTAAACAATGCATTTCTAATGTACTTACAACTCATATCGTAAGGCAACACTAGCCCTTGATTTTGGGGGTTTGTTTTGTCGGCGGACGAAAGTACATGGAGCTTCTTGATTCATTTCCTCTCCTCTAATAAAGTCAGGAACTATTTTCGAAGGGATTTTCACAACTCAATCAATGCTCATGTTTGCTCGATATATTTCAGACCAAATTAAATCTTTACCAGAAAATGCGATCTTGTCTTTAGGGTCTTGCATCTCAATGCCCATGATATTCCTCCATTTTTTGCCTTGATTACTCATTTTGTATCAATTCCTACAAGTTATTCAAAACAATAATTTAACCTTAACATGGATACCACAACCAATGCACAACTCTTCTGATATAAATGCAATTTTAGAGGCAGAAGAAACTTCTATGTAGAGATTTCTTGCACAAAGAATAATTTAGAATCCTTGAGCATAATTGACAATAGCAGAATATTTCAATACATATGAACTGCTCTAGTAAACAACCAAAGTATAAAATGATTTTATTTTTTCAAAAAACATTTTAATTGGGTTGAGTTTACTCACATAAAGTAAATCAAGTAAAGCATAGTTGTGCATTCCTATGATTTCAATAGGTTTACTATTTAGTATTTTCAAAAAGTGAAGTATATGCTGACAAAAATGATAAAATGAATTTAGTTTTGCACAAAACATAAAATAGATTGAATCTACCCACTTGATGAAGCAAAATATAATTGTGCATTCCCATTATTTCATAAGGGTTACTATTTTCTTTGTAAATTCTATTTAGATCTTACTACTTGTAAGAGTTATCAATGACATCAAACAAAAATGTTTATCAACAACACGAAACAATTAGTTTTGTTGTTTTGTTCCACTATAATGATCTAACAAAGTGTCATTGGACTTTTAGAGAAACAAATCATGTGCATAAATGGACAATGGACAGGTGTGACAAGCAGTTGCTTTAAATAAGTTAAATAAACAAAATTATATCTATTTGCTTATATCTAACAGACCAAAAAAAAAATTATAATCAGGGCTTGAAGACGTAAAACTGTTTGAGATGTTCTTAACTGGACTTGAAGCTTAATTCGAAGGAGCCTGTAGAAGAGAACTGACCACCACAAGGGATTCATCTCACCTTCCCACGAAATTAAAACCTTTAAAATGTAAGGAGTTATGTAGTGATTTTAGAGGTTCTAGTTATTTAAGTCCTTTTCCTCTGGATCTGAGAGTGTTGTAGAATACTACATTTAGAGTTGGAATTGTGCATAGAAATACTTCAGATAGCAAAGTACAATTAAATGGGCATTCAATTGAAAATATGGCTAACGTGGATAATACTATGTTGGAATGAGGAGAAATGAAACCATGTTTGAACTTTGAAGGAACAAAAAGTCTGAAATGGTGTCAAATTTAAAAAATTAAGAGGACTACTCTCAAAGTTCCTTTATTTTAAATAGTAGGAAATGTTTTTCTGCAAAATTATATCTATTTGATGAAGCTTTATTGCAATCAAATAAAAAACATACACTAGATTGCAGTGACCAAAAGCTCTAAATTGACATTTGGGACAATCCAATAACAAAAATACATTAAATAATCACCCTCAAAGATCCTTGGGCAGAAGACAACTCAATTAGCAATAGCACCGCCTTCTTCACTGGTTTTAAATTTTTGAATTTACAGTCCTTATCTCATGGCAGGTAACTAGAAAGCAGGGGGTAGCAACATCTATTGTTTCAGTTTTCATGTCTCACGCTTACACTCATCATTGACTTTTGGTTTAATAAAATCACTTGAATTTTCCAAGGATCTTTATAGAAGTGCATATAATGGTTGTACACCTAAATTGAGTAGGTAATTGTCTGAAATTTTATGAGTCTCTTAAGAGATCTATGCTTATAAGGGTTCTACAAATCTAAATTCAACGAGTAATGATTTTACCAAAGTGTTTCTATACAGACATGCTAGTTTCTAGAAGTAATGATTTTACCAAAGTGCTGCTATACAAACATGCTAGTTTCTAGAAACACTAGGAAAATTCCAAATGGAAATGAATGTTAATTCTTTCCATGTTCCACCCATCAGAACTGTTTCCCTAAGTATTCAAGTGAGACTCTGAACTGTGCATGTTTGACTAAGCAATTTCATCTTGAAATCTCCTAAACCAACTCCTCAAAATACCAAGAGGTGTTGTACTTTATTAGCTTCCTTTAGTGGATACAAGGGCGCAAGGGGTATTACAGTTTAATTCTTGCTCTGTGATATTACTAAAACTATTGTAATCATACCTACAGGTACCTACTGGTTGTTAGCGGGAAATTTGTGTTAACTATGCAACAATAGTATTGGTAGGTTACTTGGATCTGTAATTTTTGCACATTTTGGGAGTCATTGGTGATGGTAGATCCATTGATAGTCAAAAGATTATGGATTTGTTTCCCCCCAACCGACCATAGATTTCTACATTAGATAAGTGAAATGGAATGGTTTCTTTCTTTTTCATTTGTTTTTTGTGGGGGTAGGGAGAAGTGGAAATCCTGTAGATCTAGATGGAATTTGGTGAGGTTTTTAATTTTGAGCTAGCAAAAGATCAGGGCTTAAATGTAACTCCATGCTTATTATGCACTCATGTTATCACTGTGCGGATTTGGAGGTCTTCACAATCCCCTGGAAATTTTTTAATCATTGTTGCTTACCCATTTTGGATTTTACTCATTGAGGTAACAATGTGTAATCTTGTAAACTAGCATGATAATGTTCTTGGTTTGTACTGGCCCTTTTGGATTCACTCTGCAAGTTGGCATTGTATTTATATTAATACCTAGGTGCTTGCCAGTCTATCTGCAGAATGTTTAGAGCCAGGTGATGTTGGAGTCATTTTGTATTGTGAAATCAAACATTTTATCGCACAAAAAGTAGCAAGACATGAGCTTTCATCTACTCGGAGTAGTTTAAAGATAGATAAAATTAGAGGCAGAGCCTTAGCTTCAACATTTTGATCTTATTCACTGTACCAGATCTTAAGATGTTAAAAGTCATTTTTAAAAGTTTGGCATTATATATATATA
>JASDQU010108607.1:255236-266437 GCA_032191745.1 Picea mariana
CCTGCTCCCATTTCGTTCTCACCACCCTGCTCCTGCTCTTCTCACCACCCTACTCCTGCTCCCGCTTCTCACTAGTTCGAGGTAAGCACTGTAAGACCAAATGTATAAGAGATAGATTAATGCAGAGTAAGGTTTTCCGACTAGCAAGGTTTTTCGACTAGCAATTACATGTATAAAAGATATGCTATGAAATGAGAAATGCGTTGCTAGCAATTACATGACACGCGTCTTAACAACTAGAAGGTTGCAAAAACCCAACATTTATTGTTAACAATTTAAGCATATTTTTAGATGACAAAAATATGGTGGTACGCTGTCAATACCTGGGAGAAAAACAAAGAAACATGTTCGACAAAGTGTTAGATTGTAGAATACACCTAACGTTTCTCCATATACAAAAATCACATATACAAACCTTCAATTTCCTGCAAAGATTTGCATCACTCCAATGCCTCTCATCAATGGTATTAACCTTGTATTCTCCATCTTCTCTCCAAATAGTTGCAACCATGGAAGAAGTGAACACAACTTTCTCAATGGTTTCAGTCTGAACGCACGCTTCCATGGGATTGTGGATTGCGTGTACTTCAATTTCTTCCATCACTTCCTGTATTACACAAGTTCACGTGTATCCAATATTCAACCCTCCAATGAGTAGACCAAAAGGCCCACATCTTTAACTCAAATGATCACTAACTTACATCGTAACCTACAACACTCTGAGGGTGTTCAAAGGTATAGAACAGAGAAGAACAACCCTTGAGCGCATTAGTAATGTTGTGGTAATCTAAGACATTTGCATAGAAGATTTGCAATCGATCCCCATGCAATTTTCTGAGAGACACAACTTCGCCTATCACAATACAAATCATCAATGAAGAATGCTAGCATGTTATAAGTTCAATCATAGAAACGAAATCTAAAAAACTTCATCTTAGTTTCAAACTGACAGAATTCAAAGTGCGGATGGAATAGGGGAACTTCACCTTCATTCACACTCACCTCACTAAGATAAGGGTGGAAGTGAAGTTTTTCAATTCACATAACTGTTTGAGATGTAATACTGTTTGGAAGTGGTGTCTGGAAGTGAAATGGACTCCATCCCAATTCACATAAACAGATGAGTCCTCGTAGGATATTCCTTCCACTTGGGTTCCATTCAACGTACCCTTGGATCCACAACCCACAATCCTATTGTAATTGTAAAAACCTCCATATCTATAGCATGTTCTCAGAGGATACTTAAAACCTGCACACTCAATCAATGAATATTTCTTTGCATCAAAACACTGAAATTAATAATTTTTCCGATTCAATTTTGATTAAAAAATCCACGGAATAATAGGGTCGTTGCACCTTATCGAGCCCTAATTACAACTAATTACGCTGAAAGGCGTATACCTATTGGAGATGGGCATTATTAATCACCTTTTAATCTAAAATTCTAATCTGATGGCTAACAATTGAAAATGCTAGAATATTCTTAGTCGTCCTCCCAAATCAATGAATGTGATTTACTCTTCATTACTTCCTTGTATTTTTGAATGCATCAGTTAACCTGTTTACTTTTTAACATTTACCTAATCATATTAAGAAATTACAGTACCACCATATGATTGCCATGTTTAACTGATTAACCTTTGGAATTACCACATTTAAGATTAACTTTTGGATTTCCTCAGCGCTATGTGCGTTTCAACTGTCCGTGCGTTTCAATTCACCAGAGTGTTGTCTGTCCAGATAACTTTCGGTGTTCACCAGCCGCAACACCAGCCACTTTGCGGTTGTGCTAGTTACCAATAAATCAATACTAATAGTGCATCGATCACTACAATTCCCACCATAGATGGATGACATCAATCTCTACAGTAACCATTGAGGCTGCCACATCATAGAATAAAATTCACACAAACTCTTGACTCGCTGAATAAAGGACAAACCAAATGAATATTAGTGAAAGTATGATTGTTTTACTTGTGCATGATCACTGCGTGGCATCCTGAAAGTCATTACAGGACAGATCGAGTCATAAATTTTATAATTAATAATATTTCCTCCACTGTTGACAGAGGAATCGCCTTCAATTAATATTTGAGGTTATACCGAGACCAATATCATCAGAAGAGGATGTTAAATGGTGTACCTTCCTTTGTTGCATTTGTTATTAGACCATATTTGATTGAATACATGTCAACATATCTTATTGTTGCCATTGGAAGATCTGTCCTCAACTGTATTACTGCTTCCTTCAGTAATTTGTTGTAGTGCTCAGCAACTTCATTGTATGGAGTGGCACACCCATTCTTTTCCATCTGAGATGTGGTGTGAGGGAGACTGACCAGAATGTAAGGCAGGCATCCTACCGTACCAGTGTTGTGTATTAAGAATGACCTTCCTCCTCCAAAATAGATATTTTGGTTGTTTCAGAAAATTTCCAACCTGTTAGATTTGTGTACAGTGAATCAAGTCCCAACATTATGATGCAATGGAAATATAGACTTTTCAAGGGTTTTTTCTCACCTGATGATGGTGGAAAATTGGCTGATAACATCAAGAATAAAGGCTCTTACTTGGTCTACAGTCATGTTGAGGAAGTAGCCAGCAACGAGGTCATTCTGGCCAATGTCAAAAGTATAGAGTAATTTGTTGAAATAATCTGACTTCAGTAGTGGGTCTTTGTAAGATGCTCCTTTGCTCCATTTATTGGTTATACACAGACATCAGTATACATGTAGAAAAAATACATTGCTGACCATTTCCTTGCAAAAGTTTCAAATCTTACAAGAGATTTATTATAATATGTTTGCAAAAAACGTGTGTGGAAGAATTCCACTTATTTCAAAGAGCACTATGGATAATTTGATTTGAAGATTAGCAAGAAATGGTGAAAGAAGAGACCATTTATTTCCATTAACTATAGGTGTCTTAGTTGGGTACAACATAGGAGGGGTCTCTAATTTTCATCAACCCCTTGTTTGAAATTGTTTCAAGCTTCAAAACTTATACGAATCAGAAAGAGGTATCACATACACTCATAGCTTAATTTGTCTCAATTTAGCGAGCAACAAAATAAGGCAAACTATCAATGGCATGGGATGTCAGGGTGAACTCATAGGATTTCACTGTTTGTCTTCCCTTACAAGAGGCAACTTGGATCATGCCCTGGTACCAAACTTACTACAAACTAAAGTTGGTGTGGACCTCCCAAACAAGAACATGGGTCCTTAGTGAGTGTATAATTATGTTTGTTCCCTAATTCTAACTAGATCAAAATCAAATATCATCATATTAAGAGGGACATGATTTCAGACTCTCCAATTGAGGGAACAATGAACATTTTGTATAAGACATACAAAATTGATAAGGTACATTCAATGGTTTGGATAGTTCAAACATGTTCCTATTAAGCAATCAATGGCCGCATAATAAAGTTAAGCATTTGATTTAGAGAATCGCTTTGTCACTAGGAATGCAGACAAGGGATTATTAAGCAATCAATGGTCCTCTAATAAATTTAGGCATCATTTGATTTGGAAAATCCCTTTGTCACTTGGAATGCAGACCGATGTTCATTTAAAGGACTAAGTCTCTCAGCTCAAAATCAACAAGATTGAGGATTTCGGAGATCTAGATGAAAGTAAAGGTTTCAATCTTGTTCATTAAATTGCTAAAGAGTTTGCAAAGCTCTAATAAAGTCTTAGCATTATTTTTGAATGGAGAGTACTGTCAAAAACATGAAGAAATCACCAAGGTAAATGGGCATAATGGTCATAAGAAATGTTTAAAAGTCTAGACCCTCATTTTCCAAATCGAGCTATGAAGATAGTTCCAATAAAAATTTCTTGGGAATTAACATTACAGTCATGATCCCCTTCTTCTCTACCCATTTTCAGCTTATCCGATATATCTAGACTATTATAGTTGATTCCAGAGAGTGGAATTGATGACTGATCATTACAGGTGGATGGATGTCAATCTTTTATGTTTGCACTATTTTCTGTTACTAAGTGTCCTTGGCAATATTTTCTTCTATTAGTTGAATTAAAGCCTTTGGCAAGAAGGCAGAAGTGATTCGGGAACTGATATTTTGTGGTGTCAATACTTTAATTTGTAATTTATATGTGGTTGAAAATATAAATTTGAAATCAATTGGTGGAGACAATTACTCTTTTTCGTTTTTCTTGAATGAGGAACTTCGATGAATATGAAAAGATGCAAAATATTACGCTTTGATGAATGAACCCTACACCATTTCTATCGTGACTGAATAGAAAAGAATTGTTTGTGGTTAATTGAATTAATCTACAATATCTCAATTGCTAGGACACATTGACAATTGCACAGTAAGTGCATGATGTGATCTCTTTGTGTGCATTCGAATCCTGATCTCGCCATTGCTAATATTATTGTAAACAGGTATTGCAGTAGTTCCATACCTGCACTTACAAATATTTTTATGCCCTGATAGGAATCTTTATTATGAATTATCCTTCTAGGAATCTTAGATACAGTCTCAAGGTTGTTTCAGAGGAGTGACATTTATTTTCTGCAACCCAAATCGTCTAAGCCATTCAATCACATAGTACATGTCATCCTTTAAATATAGTAACTTATTCTTTAAATATAGTAACTTATTCCTTTCCCAAATGAATATGAGTCACATTTGATGACTAATATTGCTAGACATACTTGAATGTTGTAACATCCCGCTCTTGCGAGCACTGAGTGAACATATTCTTTGAGGACACTTGCTTACAAGTGATCCAGATTATTATACTATTGGTCGTTTTATTATGATTATGAGGCATTATGGATATGATAATATGTTATTTTCTTGTATTGACATAGACAGGTTCTATTGATTGGGTTCTCCTGAGTGTGCAAGATTTTGGACCTCGAGGATGCAGAGGCATTGATGAAACCCCTTGAAATCTAGATCGAGTCAGGGAGTGGATTGTTGGGTTGAATATTGTTGATGTGACATGTGTACATATGATTAGATGTTATGATGATTGATTATTATTGCTGACATGATTTGTTTATGGATGTAGGCTAATGATAGCTTGTCGACTAGACTCACATGTGGAGTAGAGGGGTCACACACAACAACCATAGACTTTGAGGGAGAGGTGTGGGAGAATCCCTTCCACGACCTAATAGCACTCCCATCGTGGCTCCAATTGTAGGTTAACGATTACTTAGTTCGAGAAGACCCACGATTCCATGAGGGCAGACTGCAATAGTCACTCACGATGATTCTAAGGGGCGCGCAATAAGGTAGGGGCCTTNCCACAAGATCACCTGGCAGAGTATTGACTCCAGGGGTTTTTTATGTCTACCAAGTCATTCAAGAGGCGAGTGGAACCCTTGGATCACGTAGTGTGTCCTGAAGCGCATGTCGCGCAAGGAAAATGGAAAGAGACGAGTGGCACCCTTGGAGCACCTAGTGTGTCCTGAAGGGTGCGTTGCGCAAGGAAAACAGAAAGATTCAAGTGGCACCCTTGGAGCACGTAGTGCGTCCTGAAGGGCACATTACGCAAGGAAAACAGAAAGATGTGAGTGGCACCCTTGGAGCACCTAGTGCATCCTGAAGGGCACGTCGCGATTTTAACTGGTAAGTGAATAAACCTAGTCGGACCTAAAATGAATGATGTGATAAGTAAGAATTAAAACCAATTTTTCCCTAATGAAAATGTCGTCGAGCCTAGAGAAATTAGAACCTAGGTCTAAGTAGAACATGTGGTCAAAAATTAATAATAAATGTACATGTAACAAGAAGGGGGTAATAAATTCAAATTAATTTATTTAAGTCAAATTAAATTGAAGAATTAAAAAGAAAAGAGGGTAAATGCTTTTTTCATCTACACTTGCTAAATTAAATTTTAGTTAAATAAGAAAAATGGTAATTGGTTGTTTTATTTACACTTGCTAAATTTGAATTTTAGTTAAAAAGGAAAAAGAGGGGAACTTACAAGAAATAGGAAACTTAAGGAAAAAGGGGAAACCTAAAAAGGGGGGGGGAGGTAAAGAAAAATCCGAATGACTAACTTAGTAAGGAATCTTTCCATTAGAACTTTTTAATTATGAACTCAACAAGGATTTAAGGCATAAGTCATTTAAGAAGTGTAAGGTAATTTTGGGACACCTAGGAGCGTTTTTAGGAATGTTTTTAGGTGGGTGAGGGAAATAGGAATAATTAATTAAATAATAAAATTAATTTTCTAGTGCAGTTAGGGGATCGAGCGACATGTGTACGAGGGAGGTTTTTCCTAATTGAAATTAATGAAAAAGGAATTTAATGAGAAATTGGGAAACTAATTACTTAAAAACTCTATAAAAACGATGGAGGAGGAGTATGGATCTCATTTTTATGTGTAACTTTATGCTACTGAATTTTTGTCTTGACTGAACTTTTCTTGTGGGAGTTGGGATACCCAGCTCGGGTAACAAGTGGTAGCTCGAACTTACGAGGTGAGCTGGGTGCTAGCAGTTCTCTGGTATTATGTGCGTGGCTCCTTTGCGGCTCAGGGGGCTCAGGGGGAAGAAGAGTACACCTAGAGTTGGTTGGGAGGTACCAGTGAGGTCACATTGATCAGCAAGAGAGAGCTAGATGGAATGCACACGAGATTGAAACTACGGACCATTCACATTTGGATAACGTACCCCGGTTTAAGTTGTTACTTGCAAAAAAAGTTAATTTACATATGTTATTTCTCTGTGCTCAGTTGAATATTTCATTTCCATGAGTTGTCTTGCAACTGCTTTCCTACGGTATTTGTAATCCCCTTGCTTGTTGTTTTCTGAATTGATTTCCCTTGGTGAACCCAACTTCTGATCGCAATAACTTCTCTGTGTGGGTTTTATTGATTATTATGAAGATATTGTGTTTTTATATTTCATCCCTTATCCCTTAGTCATCAGTCTGTGCCTGAGCAGTCGGCTAGGATCTTAATCGATGGTCATCACTTCGGTGTTTAAAGATCTATAGATTCAAATGCCCTGCTTTTTTGTGCATGGATGATGAGTGAAGGATAAATTTTGCCCAGTTGTTTGTCCCTTACATATCTCTTTGTTTGATTGATTCATGGTTGAATGATTTGTCTCTGCGCCTTCTTGTGAATGAGTATACATGTGTTGATTGATTCATTGTTGAATGATTGGTCCTTATGCCTCCTTGTGCTGAGTATCTCTGCATTTTTGTTGATTATATTTGTGCTTTATCTCTGTGATTTGTTGGCATATTACCCAACGCTTGAATTTTAAACCTCTGTGTTTTTGGTATTTAATTAACCTCTGCGTATTGTTTATTTATTTCTCCCTATGAATAGCTTAATATTCTTTGTGTTTTAATACCACCTCTGCCTTTTGGTTTATTTATTTCACCCAGAGAATCGTCGTAACAATCTCAGTGTTTTTAATGATCACCTTTGCGGGTTTTTTTTATTGTGTAATGGTGGCGTCTTTACTTGTGTAATGGTGGAGTTTTTACTTGTGTATTGGTTGCGATTTTACTTGTTAACGGTCATGTTTGGTGACTGTGTAATTGTTAGACATAGATTCATTTCTGGGAAGCGATATTTATTTTGTTGACATTGAGTATTAAAGGACATAAATACTTCGTATAGACAACGATTACATATTTGTGATTTTCATAGTGATTATATATTAGAGTTATTTTACATTTGAGTTATCATTATTGACTTTGATTTCATTAATATATAGACTACGATGTCATTATTATAGTGACTGTGTTTTCCTTAATATATGGACTGTGATTTACATAGTGGCTGTGAATTACATATGTCTATGTTTCCTTATGAAGGGATATGTCTGCGTTTTTTAAATAATATATCTGCATTTCCTTTTAAATGTATCCCAACCATTATTTGGCTATCACAATGAATATTTTTAATATTATGACAACGATTTTATTTAGGATATCACAGCGATTACATTTATGATATATGAGTGATATTGGTTATGATGTGTCCCAACAATTTTATTATGCTATCACAGTGAATGTATTTAATAATTGATAGCTATATTATTTAGGATAGCACATATTAGAGAAATATAATGCGCATCGTTAATATACTCTATTGACAGTGATATAATAATGCACAACGATTATTATACCCTATTGACAACGATATAATAATGCACAACGATTATTATACTCTGAGTTTGGAGAACATTTTTTTCTCTATTGACAGTTTGGATAGAGATTTAAATTTATTGACAGTAATTAATTAGAGAGCTACCAATTACATTATTTATGTGACATCGATGTATCCAAAATACAGAACTCTTGCTAGAGAGTGATTATAATTAGGCAGTGAATTTATATCATTGTTAACAGTGAATTGTATAGATGCTGACAACGAATTGTGTAGATGTTGTTGTGTATAGATGTTGATAGAGATGTATATCAATATTCTGTGATAGTGAATCATTGTTTTAGAGAACCTTCATAATTGGATTGGATACAGTGATACATTAGCATTAATGGATAGAAAATTTATCGACAACGATTTTATACAACTCTACTTACATGCTCTTTACATTGTGATATTATTTCTACTCATAACCAAAGAGATATGGTTTTAATACTTTCTGTTTCATTTTATTTATGGTCAAACCCTAGAACTTTAGTATCGTCACTACAGGTTTCATCTTCATATATAGGCTTTGTGTAGAATTTCAAGGTTTACAAAGTGTCTAACTGGCGACCGAATTGTTGCACTCGAATTGTTTCAACACATTGATTGTGATCAAATCGTTATTATCTTTGCCATCGGGTCACTGCATTGTCTATTCTCCAATACTTTCAGATAGGTTCCCTCTTCCACGTTTAAAACTTTCCCAAGGTCGATCACAAGATTGATTCATTTATCTCAAAGCAGGTTGGTGTTAGAATTGAAAAATGTTCCTTCTTCCTGTTTGTGTGTAAGTTTTTTTTCTTCAAAAGATGCATGTGGTGCAACCCTTCTGTCTACAATAATTGTCCTTTTCCTTGTTTCAAATCTTTTCCTATAGATACAAATTGATACAAGTGATCTCTTAAAGATGTCCAACGTTAGCCTACCCATAATTATTGTTCAAAGGTTATAAGAAAATATTAACTGCAAAATTATCCTTTAATTAATTACTAATGGTTTTTATCACTACATGGTTCTATTACCTTCATGAACTTTGCAAATATCTCTCGTGGTCCATGTGTTAAGAGATGGCAACTTTTCTTTTTAAGTTAAATTATTAATGGTTGCAGTCCTTATCTCATATTACCATCTTGTTGGGATACTTATTGATCATGTTCATTGCTTATATACATGACGTTGCTAATTTGTGAAATCCCATAGACAATGATTAGGAATTTAACACAAAAGAAAAAGAACATTCTACACTGTCGAGTATAGGTACCCGCTTGAGATTGGTGTGCTATATATTTTCATTCTATGTCTCTTATATAGTCTCAAACCCATTACTATAGGAACTATAGGATTAACTTTAAACCTAAATCGTTGAATGTCCCAATTTTTGGTCTCACTGAAAATTCATACGGCTTTCTCAAATTACAACAACGATCATCATTAAGAGAATTAACTAAATGAAATTTGTTATGTGGTTGTGTTTTGAGAATCCAAGAACAACTTGGCATGATCATGAATTTATGGTTGAAACAATTTCGTCAAACACTTGAATTCTTCACATAGTTTGGCTATTGGAACGTTATTCTTCGAGCGAATACATATTATGTGATTATGGATAAGCATAGTTCACGTTGACACTTCTAAAAGGAAAAAAAAAAAAAAAAATAATGTGTACATCGTTGATGTCGTAACAGAGGGGGCCGTCACAAATGTGAAATAATTAATTTGTTGTTGTTGGGTTTTAGGAGGCATATTGAGTGTCAATTATTTTTCTCGAGATGTTCCAGCCTCCATATACAAAGACCAATTTGTGAGAAGGATATCAGGGGGTGCAACCTTGTATGCGACACTCCAACCACAACAACTAGAAAAACATAATCAACATCAGCGGTGGATAAAGGATGAGAATTTCCCCTGCACTTGTTTGTTGTTGAGTAATGCGATTATTCTCTAAAAATATTCCCTGAGCTAAGGAGAACAACGAAGAGAAATTTCTACTGCTATTGAGAGGACCTCTGAAATCTATTGTGGAGACGCCTGCGTACATAGCTCCAAAGATTTTGTCCATCGTTTGAAGAGATTCGTAGTTTAATGTGATTTGTTGGAGGGTCAAGTAGCCATCATGGTTGGAGTTTTTCACTGACTTGGGAGACAAGAACCTTTCACTTGTCCAATGATTTCACATGTTTGCAGCACAAGATTCTCATAGTAGCTACCAAGAAGAAAATGCTTGTAGATCTGAGAGAAGGTAACTGCGTTGCATTGGAAGAAAACAAACTGGTGAATGTGTATGCTCATTATGCTTCCAGTTCCTATTCGTTTAGCGATCCAACAATAGACAAAAGTGGACTGTCACCCTTTTTTATTTTTGGGACTGAAGGATTCTTCGGAAAACATAATGGCTTAATTGATACGGTGGACACATGAAGTCTCGTTTAACCTATTGATAGAAGTCCTCTTGGAGTTTGAAGTAGCTGTCAAATGCGGAGAGATCAACGTCGTGAATTGGCTGACTGTGTGAGTCGTCATTTGGAGAGAATAGTCGTAATAGACCACTGCTTGAGGACATGAGTATTATTGATCACTGTTGTGTGGAGGAGATTGCACTTGTTGGAGTTCTTGCACCTGCATGGAGGAGATCGATCCTGCTGCTTGTTGATGAATAAATATATATTGTTGCTTGTACAAAAATCCTATCAGACACTTGATTGTTGTGATCTTCCATCTTTTTGTTTGCGACTTACCATTTCACTAGAGTTTGTTTTGTTTGTTTTTCAAGTGTACAGAGTCGATCCGTGCATCAATCGACACACTTTTTTTTACGTGTGCTAAGTGTGGACAGAGCTTGAGCCTGCCTATTGCAACGCTGGAGCAATACAACCTGCCTGAGACTGTATATCCATGCAGAGTGAAGAAATTATATTTGGAGTGTGCACATGCCTGTAGTATTGTTCCGCTAGAAGGATTTTAAAGTTGGGCGACACTGTTGTTGTTGTTTAAAGAGAGAGAATGGTGACATTGTTGAAATAATAGGATCATTGCTACTGCAGA
>JASDQU010108608.1:0-13578 GCA_032191745.1 Picea mariana
TTTTGATAAAATGAACAAGATGATATAAAAATGAAGCAATACAAATATTTATAACAACAATGTATATTTAGCAACAACTACACAATTATGCCTTAATAATGCTTCATAAATGACAAGAAATAATAGCCTAAGATTGACAAAATGATAATAGATGTCAGAAGCAATAATTGAAATGTATAATCAACTTTCAATCTTGCTTTTAGGATGAATTTGTTGTTGTTATAGATGGTTGTAGCAATCTTTTGCAACAACAACAAATTAGTTAGTGACTTAGTCCAATCTAGAGTTAGTAAGAGTTAGTAAAATTCTTAAGGAAGATGGCTTAAGAGTTTGTTTGGTCAATCAATCACTTGCAAGGGGTGAACTAGTGCGTTTTAGGGTAATGGAGTCAAAGTTTGCAGTGTAAATTCTTAGAGGGAAACAACAAAAGATAATTGATGAACTAAAGTGAAGGGTAAGATGATTGAGGTGTTAGTAACCTAAGGCCTCAATATCTAAAGCCCTAGAAGGAAAAAATGCTAGAAAGTAGGTAACCCTAGGCCCTAGTGATTTCCTTGTTCTTTAGATCAAGCTTGAAATAAAATGTGTGAAGCTAATGAAGCAATCCTGCTAGAGTGATACAAAGGTAGGACTCTAGTATATTCTTCAAGGGAGATGTTCTCTAGCAAAATAAAGTAGGTGAAAAATTATAAAGAAAAGGACAATAACATGTGCTTTTCTCCTAGGGTTTCAAACTGGCAATTTCATAATCTTAGAAGTGAACAAGTAAATATACCATAAATATTCAAAATAAATGAAGAATTGCAGATTTTACTTACTTCATCAAGAATAATCTAGCCACAAAACCCTAGTTGAAGACTTTCCATCATGAAAATGCCAAAATACAACAAAAGTAGCATCTCCAAGAAGTTGCGCCAATCACCCTTAAAGAGGGCCGAATTTCACACCTCACACTTGTGTGAGTGAAAGACGATGAAAAATACAAGAGGTTTGTCTCTTATTTATACAATGATAATGACATTTAATTACAATTTAGGTCAGAAAAGGCCGACATGGCAAATTACATCAAAAATCTAGTTTTTACATAAATTTAAAGAATTAAACCCTAAAATGTGCAGTAGAGGTGACAACATGCCCTCCTAGGGTGACGTTGGGCCTCATAGGTGGGATGTCAGGATCTATGAGCAAAACGTTTGGCCTTCCAAGGCTTTCGGATGATGCCACACATGCCACTTAGCACACAACTGCCTCCATCATGTTCATCTGACATTGGTGACATCTAGGGTCACAAGGGTGACGTTATGGGCCTCCCAAGGACAACGTTCAGGGGGGAGAGCAAGAACCCCCTAGGTCCAGGCATGCCAAAGTGTCTCTAGTGGAACGTCCTTATTATTCTCTGGTGCAAGCCTCTGGTGTTTCTCTGCCTCTAGATGGGGTCACAACATCCATCTGGTGGGCTTTTAGCCCCATGGAAGTTTGGAATAATCATCTCCCCATATGTACCTATCCGTCAGGCATGGTTCTGCAACAACAAAAAGTACGCCCTCCATGGGTTCATAAGTCACAGGGATCATAGCAATGTCAATCACGTCTAATAATCAAACTACCCAAACATGTGCATCAACCCCCCCTTTACCCAGATAAATGCTCAAAGACATTATGTAGTTTAATAAGACAGGTTTGGAGAGGGTCTCAGGTCGTCCTATTGGGCTAATCCTCCTCAAGTTTTGGGTGTTTCCCAGGTGAAGACCAATCTAGGTCATGTATATGTATTATGATGCAAGAGCATCGCCATCAAAGCCAAAGAGGCGAGAGAGGAGGCAGAATTTGACACCTT
Organism: Picea mariana; assembly: GCA_032191745.1. Taxonomy (NCBI): domain Eukaryota; kingdom Viridiplantae; phylum Streptophyta; class Pinopsida; order Pinales; family Pinaceae; genus Picea; species Picea mariana. The sequence continues at coordinate 1,838 of JASDQU010108608.1, forward strand.
AGCGCGCCAAAATTTCAAATCGACATTAAACAGAGGTAGGAGGGGTTGTTGAGATATTTTGGAAATATTGTTTTTAAAATACTTTGTTTGTAAAGTTGGGTTACCGCCTGAGAATGGCTGGATGTTGTAAATTCTTACACAACTGTAAGGTGTTACAGATGTGGAGCATCATCTCTTATCTGCTAATAACTCACATTTATTATAATAGGACTAAGTAGGTAACCACTAAAACGACTATGAGATAGAATTCAGATAGGACGGAGAAGAGCTTGATAAGCCACTCCTTAGATAAGTTTTTTGTATTGTGTTGTAAGACAAAATAGAGTGTAAGAATGAAATTGTAAAAGGAAGGAGTACGAAGTTAGATGCAACAGTTAGACATAGAGAGTCTAAAGACAGTGAAGAACTGTGTTACTTATGTAAATACTTCATGAATGAATAGAACAAACATAAATTGATCCAAATGCTTGGATCATTTCAATGTGTATTTGAATGAATGATATGTTCTTTGTGTGTTTATTTCATTATGATTATGTATGTTGTTCATAGTTGAGAATATGGACTTATGAAGAATTAGGTAAGTTTCAATTGTTTCTCTTCTGAGAGCTTGGATGCAAGGAGTGCATATTGTCCGTAAGGTGTGCATCGTCAGAGTCTAGATTTGACTCAGAGAAGCTCAGGAGGGATAACGAGAAACTTAGACCAAGTGTTGCAAGGAGTGCATAGGGTCAAGAATCGACTAAGTGCCGAGAGGTCAGGACTGTGAAGTGCAAGGAGTGTGTAGTAAATTTTTTTTTGAAGAAATCTCTAAGTCCAAACTGTTATCACATGAACTTGTCAGAGTTCCGTGGGTTTGTGGTTTCTACTTGAGTCTGTAATTTTCCCCTGTCTCTCTCCTTTTCACAGACCTAGTCTTAAAGTTTCCTATTCGACTGGTAAAGTTGGTTTTGTTCGCCCCTTTTTGTTTAAAAAGCCTAGTTTTCCTTGATGTCTTACCTGAAAAAGTCTTGGCCCGAAGCCTTTCTATTTTCCTCTAAAGATGAACACCCATTTCCTTTTGTTTCAATCACTCGTCCTGTTTTTTTCCCAAGCCCCTATCCAGTCGTCCAAGTCTTTGTTTACACAGGCCGTAGCCGCGGGCTCAAAGCACGACACTCAGAGTAGTCTGTTCTGGACCTGAATCAAGCAAAAAGGCAGGTTTAACTTTCAATGATGGGAATTCTATGTGGAGTTTAGATTAGTGGCTCATGGGCGTTCAGAATCTTAAAAGTTGCACGAAGTATAGTGCCGGAGCAAAAGGCCGAAAGAGAGCATGAGCCGTTGATTTTTAAAGGGACAGGTGACAGTTGATCCNGTGGAGGCAGATCCCTTGCTTCGGAGTTTGACGGTCCAGAGAATTGTGGGAGTTAAACATTGCAAAGTCTCAAAGTGCTCGAAGTCCCGAAGACCCGAAGAAGATCCCGATCGTCGATTGAGGAGGGAGCAGAGGGGTCGTTGATCTGGTTGAAGGGGTCAAAGTCCTGAAGCAGAAGCAAAACCGTTGATTGAAGAGGACGAGCATTAGTAGATCGATAGATTCGGGTAAAGGCATAGAAGGTAAGCGAGATTTGAGTTTGGATTTACCCAGAGCCCGGAGGCTTGAAGTGGATCTCAGTCGTCCTAATCTAGAAGCCACACGTCATCAGATCCTTAGCTCTAGAGGTTTTTCTTGGGGAAAATATAGTTTGAAGTTTGAAAGGTCGAAAGCACCCGTATTTGGTCACAAAAGAAGATCTGCATGGCCTCGAAGTGCCGGGATTGACTTGAAGAAGTTGTGGGCACCACCTGGAACATTCATGGGTGTCATGCCTCATCCTGAACCCGATGAAGGTAGTTAATGGAAATGGGAGTGGTGGTTGAAACTTCAACTCACTCCATAAATGGAAAGCAAGCTAAGAGCGACCGTGAAGGCAGACTGTCAATCCAAAGCTTCCTTATGGACATATTCTCTTGTAAAGCACATAACTACACCTGGTTCACATTTGACATGAGGAGGCTTGTACAATTTGACAGAGCATGTATTGACTTAAAATGTTAATGCAGTGGTCTGATCACACTCCTAGTGTTTGCAGTGTTTCGAAGTATATATAGGCAATTTTAGTATTTTGTTAAGGTCGAATGGTTGAGCTAGGCTCTCGACTATTGTAATATGTTTATGAAGAACACTGGTTCTCTGGTTATGTATTTGTTTTTGAGACATCTTGGTCAATCTATGTTATTTGCCTTTGATACTGAGAGAGTTCATGATTGACTTATTCACATGGATTGTTGTGACTGTATTATGATGAATGTTTGATTATAGTGTTGTTATAATTTCTTTTAGTTTCTTTGAGATTTGAATTCAAGAGGATCTTGCGTTCAAGTTTTTCCTCCTTAGGCTGCTGGAAGACCTGATGTCCATGAAATAACTCTACACTCTCCTCACCAAAGTATTCCCTGTATTCAACCTTACTCCAACTTACTGACTGGAGTTGATTCCAGACCTTAATTGCTTGTGCATGCTAGTCCAGATTTCTGAGTTAGAACATTATTATCATTGAGTCCTCTCCATTTGATCACCTAAAGCTCATTTACATTTACTGTATAAACTGATGGGTACTGGGCTTACCTTCTATGCAATCCGAAGGTGACTTCTAGTGCCAACATTTCTGGCACCGTTGTCGGGGAACAAATTGAAGACATTTCCCTGGGATAGAATGACAAAGAGCTTCTGATTCTGAAGGTGCATCAGATATCATAACCATTGAAGATTGCGCTTGCACCCGATGAATCCATTGTGTCGACTCCACTATTTCAGTTGTGGATGCCTCTAACACACCCGAATCTGACCCAGGGAATTTTTCTCGAGAAGGCTTTTAGCAGCTACTTTCTCAGCTTGAAAGTTCCCTTGGAGATTGACAACGATCAGATCTGGTCTTTGATGGTGAACAAAGACCAGACACATTCAAACTGCATATCATTCACATGACGTCTCCATGATTAAAGGATCTAGTGGTGACTCCACTGTTTTGAAATGGAAATAATTTTGGCTTAGAGGTTTGCTCCTTTTAATTTCTCCTCTCTTCCTGGTTTTCCAAATGTTGTTTCTACTATGGATGAATGGGGTGATTTTTTGCCCATATTTAGAGAGCGTAAAGAGGAAAACCCCACAAAGCATCTCCATGAGTTTCATGAACTCATGCATCAATGGAGATACATCATGAGAATGTATTATTGAAGATGTTCATGTTATCATTAGCAGGAGATGCTTGTGAGTGGTATTACTCCTTGCCCCTTGCTAGCATCTCCTCCCTGGAGCAGTTTCATGCAAATTTCAATGCTCACTATCAAAGGTATTATTCCTCTGAGTTAATCTGTCATGACTGTTGTGAGGAGTTTAGGGATGGTGTTCAGAACATAGTTCATTCTTGCAAAAGATGTGAAGAGGAGGGGTATACCTCGGACGAGTTGGTGAAACTGGTAAAATCACTTTCTGCAAAAATGGAAAAATTGGAGGCAGATCATGCTTGCTGCTCTTATGAAGAAAATGCAGGGGATATTCCGGTCCTTGAAATAGATTTTCTTGGCAGCCCTGCTGATGATGAAGAAGTGATGTCGGATACTGACCAAGAACAATCAACTTTTGATGGATATCCCAGCGAAGACGACGAAGAGCAGAGATTTCCATGGTTCTTGTTTATAATGATTGTGAAACTAATCCTAGGGAGAGCCATGAAGGAGAAAAGGTGGAGACACATATCTCAGCTATCTTGGCTCAGAGTTTTTTCCCTTTCAATTTCTCAGCCATATTTGGTTATCCACATCTAGTGCTAGCTATAAACGAATGGGATGATTATCTTCCGAGATTCAGAGGAAGCAAGCATGACCATCCTGGTGAGCAAATATTAAAATTTCATGTATGCATGCTTGAACATGGATTCTTTCACGAGGATGTCTGGATTAAGATGTTCACTTTTTATTTAGAAGAAGATGCTCTTGGATGGTGTCTATCTCTCCCTGTTACTAGTATCGATTCTTTGAAGGATTTTCACGATGCTTTTGATTCGTATTACGAGAAGATTTTCCTGGCTCATCTTATTTTTTATGATTGTTGTAAGAGGTTTGCACTTCACATTCTGTAGATGATAGAGTGTTCCTCGTATGATGAGTTCAAGATATGATTGCGAGAGAAATCAAGGATGAAAGTGAGTATTTTGCAAATACAGATGAAAAGTTTTCTCTCTCTATTTCCCAAGAAGAAGTCCTTCCAGATATGATTGATGATAACGCTGATGATGGCATAACTATGGATGCATTATTTTCTGACCCTAGTACACCTGCTGTCTTAGATTTAAAAGAAGAAATGGTTGAATAAAAGAATCAAGATATTGTTATTTTCTCTTTGCAAGATAAAAGTGTTCTGCGCTCAACTGCCCCTGAAGAGTTTTCAGAAGTAGAAAGCATAGATTGCCAATCTTCTTATGAAAGGGAAAGCTCCTACAAAGAACAACATGATAGAGAGAAAGATCCATCCATAGATATACATGAAGATAATTCTTTCTCTCAGCTAGCAGATGTTATTGGAGCAGACAAAGGAGAAATGGAGGAGCTAAAGGTGCAATTATCTCCTGTCTTGAGCCTATAGATGAGCAAGTATCACTTGGGATCAACCGACCCACATCAGTCCTCTACCCACCTATACACTTTGAGAACATCAAATGATAGGTGAGTAACCATGAAGAGAAGGAGGTAATTTATTACCAGTCAAGATTTCCTGATTATAATTTTTGTGACTCTGTGGGGTTATATATGGAACTATGTTTTCCAAAAGCATTGGAGCCTGCAAAATTGTTCATATTATCATCATTTGGAGGTATTGCCAATGTTCAAATACATGTTTTCTTTATGCTGTCATACTTCCCTTACCTTTTATGGATTATTTGCAGTAAAGAGAAGAATTATATTACTGAACACTATGGGTGGTTATGGTGGAAGTGTGCTTTCACCTAACGCTTTGTAAAAATCAGTTAGCATAGGACCGTACATAAATAAGCTCTTTCTGGAGCATGTGTGTTCGTTTTACTTTTTATGAGTAGAATAGTGTACATGTCAGCCTTCGATGAAATGTTTTGAGCTCGACTCCATAACCCAACAACTAAGTCACTGGAACTACTTGTTCTTTGCAGCTCGCATGGAGCATGCCATCCCCTGTGGAGCCAAATGTTATCACATGAACTTGTCAGAGTCCTATGGGTTTGTGGTTTCTACCTGAGTCTGTAATTTTGCCCTGTCTCTCTTCTTTTCGTAGACCAAGTATTAAAGTTTCCCCTTCGACTGGTAAAGTCGATTTTGTTCGCCCCTTTTTGTTTAAAAAGCCTTGTTTTCCTTGATGTCTTACTTGAAAAAGTCTTGGCTCGAAGCCGTTCCGTTTTCCTCTAAAGATGAACACGCATCTCCTTTTCTTTCAATCACTTGTCCTCTTTTTTTCCCAAGCCCCTATCCAGTCGTCCAAGTCTTTCTTTACACAGGCCGCAACCGCGGGCTCAAAGCGCGACACTCAGAGTGGTTCGTTCTGGACTCGAATCAAGCAGAAAGGTAGTTTCAACTTTCAATGGCGGGAATTCCATATGGAGTTCAGATTAGCATCTCGTGGGCATTCAAAATCTTAAAAGTTGCATGAAGTATAGTGCCAGAGCAAAAGGCCGAAAGAGAGCACGAGTCGTTGATTTTTAAAGGGACAAGTGGCAGTTGATCCAAGTGTTCGAGGAAATAAGCTTCGGGAGTTTCTAAGTGAGAAGTGTGTGAAATTTAGGAAGTGTTGAAGCCTGAACTCCTGAAATAATCTGAGCCATCAAAAGCTGAGGACGTGTAGGCAGATCCCTCGCTTTAGAGTTTGGCACTTTGGAGAATTGTGGGAGTTAAACATTGCAAAGTCCAAAAGTGCCCGAAGTCTCAAAGACCCAAAGGAGATCCCGATCGTTGATCAAGGAGGGAGCAAAAGGGCCGTTGATCTGGTTGAAGGGGTCAAAGTCCTGAAGCAGGAGTAGAACTGTTGATTGAAGAGGACGCGCGTTAGTAGATCGACAACTCCTGGTAAAAGCATAGAAGGTAAGAGAGATTTGAGTTTGGATTTTCCCGTAACTTAGAGGCCCGAAGTGGATCTCGACCGTCCTAATCTAGGAGCCACGCGTCATCAGATCCATAGCTCTGGAGGTTTTGCTTGGGGAAAATATAGTTTGAAGTTTTAAAGGCCGAAACTGCCCGTATTTGGTCACATAAGAAGATCTGGATGGCCTCGAGGCTTTAGGATTGACTCGAAGAAGTCGTGGGCACCACCTAGAACATTCATGGGTGTCAGGCCTTGTCCTTATCCCGATGAAGGTAGTTAATGGAAATGGGATTGGTGGTTGAAACTTCAACTCACTCCATAAATGGAAAGCAGGATGAGAGCGGCTGTGAAGGCAGACTGTCAATCCGAAGCTTCCTTATGGACATATTTTCTTGTAAAGCACATAACTATGCCTGGTTCACACCTGACATGAGGAGGCTTGCACAATCTGACAGAGCAGGCATCGACTAAAAACGTTAATGCAGTGGTTTGATCACACTCCTGGTGGTTGCAACATTTCTAAGTATATAGGTAGTTTTAGTATTTTGTTAAGGTCGAATGGTTGAGCTAGGCTTCCGGATATTGTAATATTTTTATGAAGAACACTGGCTCTTTGGTTACGTATTTGTTTTTGAGACATCTTGGTTCATCTAAGTCAGCTTTCTTGCTCCATATTATTTTCCTCTGATACTAAGAGAGTTCATGATTGACTGATTCACATGGATTGTTGTGACTGTATTATGATGAATGTTTGATTATAGTGTTGTTATAATTTCTTTCAGTTTCTTTGAGATTTGAATTCAAGAGGATCTTGCGTTCAAGTTTTTCCTCCTTAGGCTGCTGGAAGACCTGATGTCCACGACATACCTCTACACTCTCCTCACAAAAGGCTGCTTGTGCATGCTAGTCCAGATTTCTGAGTTAGAATGTTATTGTCATCGAGTCCTCTCCTTTTGATCACCTAAAACTCATTTACATTTATTGTATAAAATGATGGGTACTAGGCCTACCTTTTATGCAATCCGAAAGTGACTTATAGTGCTAACATGAACTTTGTCAAAGATTCCAGTATCGCAAGGAGTGCGTCAGAGGTCAAAATCCTTGGAGGAATCAAGATCAGAAGAGATAGCGACAAAGATTCAACATAAAGGGAGAAATATATTGAAGGTTGCAAATCAATGGTGGAGATCCCTTCGGAGGAAGTCAGGGTCAGTGACAGACCATTAGATCTGAGAGAGTTACAAAGAGGTTAACCTTTTAGTCCTTCGGAACTCCGAGTATTCAGAGGTTTGAAAGTGTTGTGAGAGTGGGAGTCAAAGTTCTCGAAGCTACGAAGTCCATCTGGACCGTAGATCCAGAGGAGGGTACGTCGCAGTAGATCCGAGAGTTCGTGAGGAAGATCTTCGGAAAGAATCACGAGGATTAAAGTGAAAACTTCGCAAAGCCATGAAGGACAAAGCATATCTGGAGAGTTGAATCCAGAGGAACATGTGTCGGAGATCCATGTGATTAATAGGAAATGCATTTTGGAGGAGAACGGTTCAGCTGAAGCCAGAACTGCCGAAGCGTGAAGTAACTATTGGACAACTGAGAGGGGGGAGTGAATCAGTTGTTGCCGTGCTTAAATAATTATGCTTATTTTAAACTCTTTACATAGCACTCAATGACAATCACAATAATACAGAGAGGTAAGCAATAGAACATTCGACATCAGTCACACATATGAAATGAACAGAGACAGATATTTCCCGAGGAAACCGATAAAGGGTAAAAACCTCTTCTTCTTGGTATGATAAGTAATCTTTGCACTCTGTACATTATCATACATATGATCTCCAACTCATTGTGAGGCTATAACCTCTGTTTTGCAAGCTACAACTTGTTGAGAGCACCAACTCTCTGTTTTCTCTAGCACCTACTAGAAGGAAGCACCAACTCCTTGGTGTCTCTAGCACCCACTAGAAGGAAGCAACAACTCCCTAAGTGTTCCAGCACCAACTGGATGGAAGCACCTACTTCCACTTATACAAACACCAACTCTCTGGTTTCTCTAGCACCCACTAGAAGGACACACCAACTCCCCGAGTGTTCCAGCACCGACTGGATGGAAGCACCAACTTCTAGTCACACAGGCACCAACCTGTATAACAAAGAACAATAGTTCTCCCTTGCACCACCCTGGTTTCTCTGGCTGCAACCAGATGGAAGCTACAACTCCCTGTGTTCAAGCACCCACTTGAACCTCTAAGGACAACAATCCTCCTTAGCACCTCCCTACCACCCTAATTATAAATATTTTCTACTGAAACTTATTACAGTGATTCAATAGTTGTCATTGGCTTACCGTGCTTATCACTATTCTACTATGCTGCTCTGCTCTCCTATATCAGTGTCTCTCTGCCTGCATATTCTTGCACTTTATGATCTTCTACTTTTCTCTACAAGTGCACCTCATCCTTCTTTTACTGTCTCAGCTATGCATCTCTGTTCTTTGCTTCTCCCGCACTTTATGCTCTGCGTCTTATTTTGATTCTATGAATTACGCCTCTTCTGTGTATTTCAGCTCCTGCCCACAACATACTATTTCCTTGTGTGTAATTCCTCTCCACAGCAGCCTCCATCTCTTCTCTATTTTGCGTATTTATACTATCTGTGCACAATCTTCGTCCTCCATGCACAATGCCTCTGCATGCTCTTCACCGTGCCATGTTTCTGCTCATCGGGTTGTTCACTGCCACTCCACTTTTGCTCTGCTTCGCTCGCTCAAGCCTCGAAAATAAAACTGCATTTTTGGTCTTTGCTTCTGACTGTTCAACAACTATTACTCATCTCTGAGTTTTATCTCAAGCTCTATAACCTGTAATTTTACTCTTCTTATAGTTCATCACATTTTTCCAGTTTCCATTTTATCCTATACCACTTATTCAGTTACACCTTGAATCTCCAAGAAAACGCTTCAACAACTGAATCGCCAACCGTCCAAGAATCATGATTTAGTTCTGCTAACTGAATCGTAACTGATCAATTACCTGTGAGGTGAAACAGTAACCCTTCGATCAAGTTTCCAATTAACCAACACCGTTGGATTAAATCCGCATGATTTCGCGTTTATCTCATATGATCACTAGCTGTGACCGAGCACTAAACAGACTTTGAATTTCGTGAATTCGCATCTCGACATTCCTGTGATGAAGGGTCTCGACACTCCAAGTCATGATCGCCGAGACTTCGAGATGGAGCTTAGCACCACTAGTTTCTTCCCCTCACGTGACCATCGACGATGACCACAGGTTGTGCCAAAAGGCGCTTCGTATTTCGTGAACTTATGAACTTCATTGAGCCTGATCAACGGTCGAGATCTCCAATGATTTGACGGTCCATATCTCATCGCGATCTCGCATATCGCGATTTCTATGATGAAGGATCTTGATACTCCAAGTCACGATCGTCGAGACTCCGAGATGGAGCTTAACACTTCTAGCTTCTTCCCTTCACGTGACCACCGACGGTGACTACAGGCTGTGCCAAAAGGCGCTTCGTATTTCGTGAACTTATGAACTTCATCGATCCTGATCAATGGTCGAGATCTCCAATGATCTGACGGTCCATATCTCATCGCGATCTCGGATATCGCGATTCCTATGATGAAGGGTCTCGATGCTCTAAGTCGCGATCACCGAAACTCCAAGATGGAGCTTAGCATCTCTAGCTCTGCACTCCAGCTCTTGACAATGTGACCACGAGATATGACCACTCGCTAATCAAACGAGCACTTCGCTCCTTTAACTTTCCAGTCAGCGAAAAGTTAATCCCTTGCCACATGTCCCTCTTGGATCAATGGTCAAGATCTTATCGCGATTTCGCAACTTCACGAGCCTTCTTCATGCCTGATCAATGGTCCACAATCCTTGGTGATCTGATGGTCCATATCTTTTCGTGATCTCGCATATCGCAAGTTCCCACACCATGCTTCGTTGACTCCTCCAATGTGCAAGTCAACGAAATTCCAATCGCTTGCCACATGTCCTATGACCGCAACGGTCAGGATTGTTATCGCGATTTCGCATATCGCGAGTTTGAACCTCTTTCCTTTGGATTTCCCAATCCGAGAAACTCCGAAACGAAACCTTTGTCATGCTTTGACTATTTTCCTCCTTCTGAGCTTACACTGCTGATCTTGCCATTATTGCTATGCTACTGATCATGCTGATCTTTGCCATAATGAAACCTTTGTCATGCTTTGACTGTTTTCCTCCTTCTGAGCTTACACATCCTCCTGACTTGGAATAATTTCTAAGTGTCAAAGGCCTCGACCTTTGATCCATCTAAGATCCTAAGTACACTATCTCTCTTGATCTGTGGCAATGAGTTAACCCTGTCCCTGGTGCACACCTATGCACTATGTGCGACTCTGCGCTAATCCTCCTGAGCTTATGTTGTTCTTGTTTTGCCATCGCTGCACACTTTGATCTTGCCATCAATGACAAGTACACTCTGCCTGTAAACATGCCAATAATCTCCCCCTTTGGCATTGATGGCAACCCTGAACGACTGCGCTAATATGTTTGGACCTCCAACTGCAGCATCCGGTTCAAACCACTCCTTTTCTCCCCCTTTGACATCAATGTCAAAGAAAACATGCTCCCCCTAAGATGTTGTAGTATTTTTAGGAGGTATCAGATATTAAACCAGCACAAACTCCCCCTGACAGGATGGACTCTTTTATTTGAGGCCTGTAGAATATTTGTATCTAAACCAAAGTCTTCTCCTTTTGATTCTTGGACCTGTTTGTCTTCATCTTCAACCGTGTCCTCTGTAGCAGACTCAATATTGCTCACCTCTCTTACTGGGACTCCTTCATCAACCTTTTCTTGTCATAACTGGATGACTCCCCCTGTCACTGTTATCTCTCTGCTTCTGAATATTTTTCGCCTTTGTTCCTAAAAGGTTATCTTTCCTTGAAAAGGTCTTTCCTCTTGTTATCTCTATAGGATGTCATGTATATCATTTTGTAAAAAAAAATGCTGTTGTTGAAGATGTTGCTGTCCTATTGAAACACTGCGTAATTGTAGCTCATACTTTTCAAACAACCCTTGGATCTCCCCATTGATTCTAAACCATCTCTATTACTGTAATTTCATTTTTCTTCCATGATGCATACAATCCAAGGCTTTTATGACCATATTAAATCACAAGGAAAAACCGCTACAAGCACTCTCATACCTACTTTTCTTTTTCATAGACGAAGGACCTGTATCGGGTTTCTTAGGAGTACTGATTTCTTCCTTGTTGTATCCAATACCAGATTTGTCATTTGGTGATTTCTGACTATCCAAGAGCTTATCCAGGGTCATGGAGCTGTTTAAGAACTTGGTTTGGGTGTTTGACTTCTCAACCTTCAGAACTTCAGCTTCCATCTTATGACATGATTCTTCTTCTACTTCTTCCATGGGATAGATGCTAACTGGACATTCTTTTATTGTATCTGTGTCTTCTTCTTTACTTGCAGGGGAGGATTCAATAACAACATCATTAATTGTCCTTATGCCTTTATTCACCACTTGTCCTGACTTTACATTTACTTTACACTCTTTGGACGTGAACACCTCTTCAC
>JASDQU010108608.1:36421-48337 GCA_032191745.1 Picea mariana
CATGCAATACCCAATGACTCTGCCCATAATTCTTTCCCTAACCCGACACCACTAAACATGCATCTTTATTTTTCCATCAATGCCCCGTTCATCCTTTCTACAACTCCATTATGTTGAGGTGTATATGGAGTAGTCTTCTACCTTGCTATACCACACTTCTTACATAATTCTTCAAATTCATTCCCGCAGAACTCTCCGCCATTATCTATCCTCAACACCTTAATTCGTTTCTCTGATTGATTCTCAACAAGAGCCTTAAACTCTTTAATCCTGTCAAAGACTTCAAATTTCTTCCAGAGGAAATATATCCAAGTATTCCTCGAGAACTGATCTAAAAATGAGACATAGTACACAGATTTTCCCAATGATGGGACCGATACAGGTCCAAAAACATCACTATGAACTAGTTGTAAAATTCCTGTTGCCCTCGTTGCACCAGAAGGGAATCTTACCCGATTATGCTTCCCATATACACAATGTTCACATAAATCAAAATCCAGAGAGAATTTAGTCATAGCTTCAACCATAACTTTACTGTGTAGTAGTCAAAGACCCTTCTCTATGATATTCCCTAGTCTTTGATGCCATAACATAACCTTTTCTCTAGAGTCTGTATGAGTTCTTTCTTCTTCAACTCCAATATCAAGAACAATGGAACTATTACACCCATCACTAATAGTGCTTCCTTGTAGCTTATACAAAGTTCCAAATCGAACTCCCTTCAAGAACACCATTGCTCCTTGAACCATCTTGAAGGTTTCCTCTTCACATGTTTTTTTTACCCCTGCATCGTTCATTTTGCTTACAAAAATCAAATTTCTGGCCAAACCTGGGATGTGCAGAACACCAGGTAATGTTCTAATCCTTCCATCTATGAGCCTCAACTTGAATTTTCCTCGTCCTATGATTCTGGTTGTCGAATCATTACCTAGGAAAACATTACCTCCATCATACCTTCCATATTCATAGAATCAATCCCTGTGGGGAGTCATATGAAAGGATGTACTTGATTCAACCAACCATGCCTCATGATCTGCATGTGTGCTTGAAGAAGCCAAGTACTAATCCCCTCCTTCTTCCTTGGAGGTATTTTCTTCTGTAGAAGGAAATTCTTCAGATCCCTTCTTTTTATCAACTTTGGATCTACGGTGCTTCTTGTAGTGCCATTCTTTTCCACATCTCCAACATACCTTTAGAAACTTTTCGAGAGATTTAGATCTACACTTATACTTAGATCTCCCACTTGAGAACTTAGATATATTTCTTTTCTGGGAGCGTCCTCTTGCAAATAATGTGTCTGTGCTATGTACTTCCATGTTCTTCCGTCTCATATCCTCCGACAACAAGGACGAGACCACTTCATCAAACTTCAAGGAAATTGTATTACTACCTATGGTCACAACGAGACTATCCCACGAGTTTGATAAAGAACACAGTAAACTGATACACTTATGTTCATCTGAAATTTTAATCTCAAGAGATACTAACTAACTTACCACAGTATTGAAGGCGTTCAAATGCTCTGCCTTCGAGTCTCCATCTCTCATCCTCAGGTTATACAACTTCTTTCTCAGGAATAGTTTATTTACTAGGGACTTAGACTGATACAACTTCCCCAACTTATCCCACAAATCGTTGGTTGTAGCTTCCTTTGACACATTCAATAATACTGAATATGAGAGACACAGTCGGATTGTGCTCTTCGCCTTTCGATCCAACTTTTTCTAGTCATTTGAGGAAGTTCTTGTAGGTGCAGTACTTGGAACTACCACGATCCACTGATCTCTATCCACCAACAGATATTCCATCTTGAGCTTCCACAGCTCAAAACTTTGCCCATTAAACTTCTCGATCTCCATTTTTGAATTGATCGCCATTTATTTTTACCTGAAAAATCAATACCACAGATCTCCCACTGTAACGAGGCTTATCACAGTCCCGAGACAAACCCTTGACCACAAAGGCATCCCCCTGAAGCCAACAAAGCTCTAATACCAAATGTAGATTTTAACCTTGTATAATATTTACTGTAAACAAAATTTCAATAAAAGAATAGAAAAGACACAATGGAAAATACAAACATTACACATAGATTTTTCCCCTGGAAACCCAAACCGGGAAAACCAACATATTCTATATTCATTCATAGTGATACATTGTTTACAATACAATTTACATATAGGAGCCAATGACATCCAAAACCCTAACCCAATGACCTGGATTAGTCAACAACCCTAATTCCTTAACCGAAAATAGAAAACCATCGGCAAAAAACCATGTGCCGAAAAACCGCCCAACAATGGACACACAAATCGAGGAAACACAAAAAATGAGGCAAAAATGTGACACGTTTCATGAGGCAAAAGAATATAACACATACCCAACTATGCATAAAACATGCGATAATATATATAGTTTCAAAATTTTATGGTGGGCATGTGATAAATACACACCGATTCTTTAAATATAATAACAACATCGGTGCTTTAAATAAAATAAATGCATCGATGCTTTAAATAAAATAAACACACTGATGCTTTATATGTAATAAAAGAACCAATGCTTCAGAATAAAGGATGGCATAGACATCTCACCTCAAATATTTAAAATTTCAATACCTTTTGGTGCACAGGGTAACACAGGCACTAGAACGTACGAATTATACAAGCACCAGGATGAACATAAAATACAAGTGCACCGGTGCTGCATACAACAAAATGGGAATCTGGGGTGTAATAACTATAAACGCGTTGTTGTGTTTTCTTCCTATGCATAGACCGGGGTAATAATGTAATGGCGAACCAATGCATTTTTGTCTTATGTACGCACCGGGTCATGTCATGTAATGGCACATTGATGCGTTTTCATTTTATGTACGCACCGGTTCATGTTATGTAATGACACATTGATGCATTTTCATTTTATGTATGCACCGATAATTTATATAATGGCGCACTGGTGCGTTTTTTTGATTTTATGTACATTCTTGAGCATTTTATGTAAGATTGTTCTGGTGCATTTTTTGTTTAGGTACGCACTGGGGCGTTTTATGTAATGTCACACCGATGTGTTTTGGCAATAAAAGCATCGAAAAAAAAAAAATCCTCTACAACCTTCACTCGCCCAATTTTTTGTAGTTATATGGAACATCTGTTAAAACGTTGGCGAAAACCTCCGCAACCAATAAAGGAGGTTGTAGTGGAGGTCTTTTTAGAAATTTTTTCCAAATTTTGTAACACTAAAAACCTTCGCAAAAGCCTCCGCTAGAAGGTGTTCTCCTTGTAGTGAGTCGAGGTAATCGACAACTACACTAAGAAGATTGTAGCTGAATTTATTTATGAAAACATCATTAATAGTCTTAGATGTCCTATTACACTTATAAATGATAAGGAAACACACATTATAAATAACACAATATATGTATTGATAAAAAAGTTTTTAATTGACCATAGACAAAGTTTCCCTTATCACTTGCAGGCCAATTGTGGAATAATTTTTTTTAACAAAAGGTCTAACTAAATTGTGTAATGTGGATAGATAAAACTGAAGTATAAATTTCCTATTGTTCTTTGGGTCTATAAGGTCACATACACAATATCAACTGGGCAGATCCCATTCAAACTAGTATATGGACAAGAAGTAGCTGTAGATTTTCACTTCAGAGTAGACGTAGATAGAATGGATAAAGTATCGAAAGTTGACCTAGTAAAAGCTAAGGAAGATTGACTATACAAAATGTTGAAGCTAGTAGAAGATCAACTAATAGCATTACATCGTTAAGAGGTACATATGAAACAACAAAAAGTCTTAGCACAATAGAAACTTAAGGAAAAAATAGTTCAAAAATGGAGACCTTGTAGTCCTATGTGACAACAAAAAGAAGGGCAAGCCAAGAAAAATAGAAATAGCTTGGCCTGGTCCCTAAATTATTGAAGACATCAGCGTTAGTGGAGCTATTAAGCTAAAACCACTCCAAAATATTTTATTAAATAAAGTAGTCAATGCTGATTGACTAAAAATGTACAATCCTTGATCTACAAAGTTAGAAAATGAAAAAAATGAAAAAATTAAGAGTACAAACAATTTAAATAATCTAGCTAGTTAGGGTAGAAGGGTTTTGTAACTATTTTGTGAGAGAGCAGTTGCTTAAGATCTAAATCTTAGCCATGACAAAAGAGACCAATAAATAAAAAAAATAATGATAGTTCATTGGGAAAACCAACAACGAGAAGCAATTAATACGATAGGTGAGAATGCTATAAAATAACGGAAGGTGAAATTATCATCACAGACACTTCAAAAAGAATCGAGAGAGAGTTTTCGGTAAAAAAAGAAAAAAAATTGAATGGGTTTTCATAGCAAGCAAAGAATCTAGTGAATCTATAGAAAAAGGAAAAAAGAACGAGGCATTTTATATCTCTAGCCAGAGGCAAAGAATTTGAGAGATATTGGAACTAGAATGGTAGAAAAGGATAACAAAACTTGAGAAAGCATGCATTATAAACTGTGTGGGAGCCACCCAAATGATTGGATTTGAGGGTTTAGAAGAAGATGCAACTAGTTTATAATCAGTCGATACCATGCTGGGAAAATTTGGCTTAATGGACCCATTGAAATAAATGTAAAAATTATAAATAAAATCACAAGCCTTCTAGATAAAGATAATAATATTCTAAATTTGTTGAACACAAAATAATCAATTAAGAAATTGACTGGGTAACCAATGCCAAAAACTAAAAAGGGTTAATAATCAATGAAGTTACAGATGGGGAAATTAGGTGGACATGCACACTTGTGTCTTTTTGTTTGACCAGTTTCTTGAGAGGTCCTAAATCCCTTTAACTCAAAAGTAGGAACCAAACCCACCACAAAGGCCCAATTAGACTCTCTAGCATTTGATGGTGGAATGGTTCTCCAGATATTTCGATCTAGCCAATTTATCGATGGGCTTTACGTGGTGATTGACATGATATCTTCCTATGAAAGTTCCTTCTTCTGTTTAAACATTCTCTTTTTGTCTTTTCTTTTATTAGACGAGTCTGATAAAATGATGTATGCTGGTATAAACCAACTGGTGGAAGGGAGTCTTAACTACTGAAGAAGGCTGAGCTTGGGATAACCCTCGTGCTCAAGCATGCAGATAAAGATATTAACACATGTTGCAATCCTAGTACTAATACATTAACTTGCTGGTATTTCAATTATTGAATGAGATACAATTATCGTAAGAAAATACGCATGTAATAAGATGATGGAAAGAAAAATAGTTTCCTTAGCTCTAACATTAATCACACATTAACACAACAATTTTCTTTCCATTATTAAGAACAAGAAATGTAAAAAAATATTGAGACAGATAACTTATCAATAGATCCAAAAACTCTTACTCGTTACAACATCAATTACTGAAATAAAGTTGGAAGTAATTCCTCCTCAATCCAATCATATAATGCCTTTGATGAAAACCAATATTTTGACTCCGGTCCTAAACAAGACTTCTCAATTAAGGTAATTCAGAAATAGTTCTTTACAATTCCAAAAATGAGGGTCTTTACCCAAAACCATCGACCTTTGCTAAAAGGTCAATCCCTCTATTTATAATAAATCACTAACTAAAAATAGCTACTACAAGTGCAAGTTAAGTAAAACAAAATATCGCCATGTGGCGCTTGATCTCTTTTTTCTCTAAGAATAATCTCATGGTTTCACAGGGAGCACGGGTGATTCTTCTCATACTTCAACCACTTGACGAAGAGATCCTCGCATGTGTTTGCATATGGGAACCTATGCTGGTCCATCGGGTCTGAAAGAATTTCTTTTACTTCTACTGCCCATTCTCTGTATTTGACTATTTTAATACTCAATCGCTGCAGAACTGCACGAGACTTGCTCGGATGCTCCATAAATTTTTGTACTTGACTTGATGCCATGCTTGCCACCTGCACGATCTCCACTATCCATGATGAGTCTTGTTCTGCATGTCGCTTGACTATTTCATGCAGGTCGACAAAGTCTTCGGGTGAGCCAAATTCTAGGAGGCCGATGCCTTTCATCTCTCGATTAATCTTTTCCCAAACTTTTTCGCACTCGACCCACTTCTTATGAATCTCCTGTTGAGGTTCCTGGGACATTTTTACCCAGTATTTAGCTGCTTTCCTGATCTGATCAATGATGATATCCCTTAGCACCAGAATACTATGCTCTTCGACGTCTTGACCCTTTTGCACTACGCTGACATAATCAATCCTTTCTACCACTTGGTGAGTTTTTTCATACCACCTTTCCATGTCCTTGTAGGTTGCTAGTGCCATAAGGGTATCTTCTTAGAAATCGGCTATGTCTGCGATGAAAAGGTGTTGTTCACTTGTGAATTTTGCATAAACATCCTGGAACTCACTCCTCAGGAACACCGTGGCCTACGTTGAGTCTTCATAGTATTTCACTAAATGGCGTAGATTCTCCAATTCCTTTAGCACGACGACCAACTCATTTTCATATCTCCTTTCTCTATCCAACATGGCATCCGTGATAGCTATCCCTACGCTGATAAGGTTAGATGTCTTGGCGTGTTATATGCTGAGCAACTTCTCCTCCGTGGTGATGAGAATCGAGCTATCTAGTGTGAGCCTTCTCTTCTTTGTGGTCCTTTTCATGATATCTTTCCTCTTCCTATCATAGGCGATTTCTTGTATGTCGACGACCTCGTCAACAGGTTCAGGGATTTGTTGTTCTCCCCAGGTTAGAGTGTTTCCCAGGCTCCCGAATGTGTGTATTTGTTCTAGGATTGGTTCCTGAACTTATTTCATATGTTCTGATGGCTCAACCTCTGTTTGTTGTTCATCGACTGGTGAGGTATCAACCAAAATTTAAGAACCAGGGGTAGGTTCAATACTTACTTGGTAATCGGCTGTCGAGGTGCCGATATTTTTCTGTTGAACTTCCTCTTTTTGACCACCCGATCCTAGCTCATCCCTCGAGTTGTCTTTTGGGGTTCCTGTTAGGTCGAGAAACTCAGTGTTTATGACACTTTTGATGTCATGGTCGCTCTGCAGAAGGTTTTGAATTGGAGCATCGGGACTTGGGGTAGATGCTTTCTCAGGTTCCTCTTCCTTTGTAATCAGTACTGGAGTTACCAGGGAAACCTCTAAACTCTTCTCATCATCATAGATGGTTATTAAGTCAAACATGGGGTTTGGTACACCTATTCCAGCTGGCGTCCTTGATACCTCAGGTTGGGTTGGAATTGTACTTGGTGATCTGATCCGTGGTGATGGAATTCTAGGGTTTTCCGGACCGATGATTTCTTCAAGTTGTATGGACTCTAAGCCACTTGGATCTCCTTTGCTTGTTATTAGGTTGTCTACGGGGACCCTCGTCATCTCTACGAGATCATGATCATTGTGTAACTGATCAATGATTCTCTGCACTCCTTCTAGTAAGAGAAATCCTCTCCTTTGTGCCCTTGTGGTCTCTGCTGCTATGTTTTCTTCCCTAACTCAGAAAGTTTCTTGAGCCGAATGCTCTATTGTCTCCACCTGTTCATCCATGCTCATATCCTTGAACCTGGTCATGTTTGGGTTAGATTTCCTCTGTACTACCTCCTCCCAGTCCTAAGCACATTCTGTAAAAATCTGATCCACAAACTTGTCACGCACGTATGGCCAACATGACGAAACTTGTGAAGTGTGTTGGAGGAATAGGACCTTAGGATCGTGCTTGCGAAATCGGCCTGTCAGGAACCTGAATTCAAGCTGACTCAAACCTTCTTGTTTGGCTTGAGCAGTGTCCTTCACTAGATAAAACCCGACATGGAACCCGTAGGGTATGAAAGCTCGCTTCTTGTCCTTGACTAGTGTGGCGTTATAGCCCTGCAAAATAGTCTGATAGCAGATTTCTCCCACAATGAGTCGGTCTGGGACGTGAGCAGGGAGTAAATGCTGTGCTCCGGTGGCCCCAAACACCCTGATATAGGTTCTCTGTTCGTCTAGATACCAGTTCCCTACCTTCGATATCATTTTCTTGGCTGCTGCGGATAACCTTGGGCATTCCTCTTTAAATAAAATAAAATAGATTCGAGTGATGAATTCATCGCAAATAAGGGTGTAGTATTTTTTGTACCTGTTCTCCCATAGTATGCTGAAGTAAACATGAACATGTAGTTCCGCAACGTGCTAGCTTAAATTCATGCTGGCGAAGACATTTCTTGCATAGATAATAACGAGTAGGTACGAGGCCATATGAAACGCAAGAGCTTATCCTTCTTTTAGTGTTTGGGCCTGCACTACATATGTGCTTAGTTGCTTGGAGATGATCGCTCTCCAGTTTAAAATACTCCCCGAGATAGTCACAATGTATGCTAGGGGCATCCATGATTCATAGAAATTGGAGCAGTCCTTTTCTCCATACAGTCTGCAGATTAGAGCCATCAAGTATATGGATGGCTCTCTCAGGTTTGGTGTCCCATACCAACCATTGCTTCGGTTGGTAAATTTCTTGTCCTCCTTCCACCATGAGGCCATCAATCGACTGGTGTCATGGAATTTGTAGAACTTGACCACGAATTCTGTGTTCAGTCGCTCCTCTAGGTCCCTGAGCTTGTATTACTTCTAAACTTTTGTCGGGAGAAAAAATTCGACACAAACGCCATTCTCATCGTTGACGAGGCACTTCTGAGCATCTATGTGATTGATCAACCAACTCAAAACCTCAGTGCATGGGAAAACTAGAGTTCGACAAGCTACCATGTGCAAGCAAGACCACCGAATGTTCGGGAAAACTTGATCATCGAGCGCCCTTACATCCGGGTTGTTGTGTGGGATATACTTTGGGTAATCCTCCTAGTTGATTCTGTTGAATAGGTCTCCTCACTGTGGGAGCATTATTTTGGATCTAGTGGTCGTTTCTGTATCGCCGAAGACTGGAGGCTGAATGAATGCTTTCTTTGTCGAGGTTCTAATGACCAGCTCCACCCTAGGAGTGTATTCCAACTGCCTCGTAGTACTAGGAGAAGAACCCTCACCAATTTCCGCCTCCTTTAGCTTAGGTTATCTCAATGAGCGTCTGGTCATTGGATTCCTTGGAGGCATTTTCCCTGTAGCTAGAACACAGTTAGAGACTGTATAAAACATCAACTACATATATATGACAAATTACGACCACTGAATAGATAAAATTTAGCACATACCTCTGTTGCTTGTTTAACCTAGTTTTGATATTTTGAGAATCAACACAGTCTTGAGATGCTCGCTTTGCTTCTTCAGATGCTCTGTAAATGGAAAATTTTGCGCATAATGGAAGTGTTCAAAGCCGTTTTAGTGATTTAAACATAGATGAACTTACCTTGTCGCATCAACTATTCAATTCAGGATATGAGTGCGATTCTACAAAATCTATTTCCAGATCTGCATTACATTTAAAATTGAATTTGATCATAGGTCGATGCCCTGTGCATGGGCTATAACGTGGCCTATCAGTGATTTCAAATTCCTATTGTTCAATCGACACACATGGTAGCAATGTATGCGGGGTGAAGAATTAAGTGGCCTTTTAAATGACAGAATCAGATTGTATATCGTGCTGAAAACATCCCATCATTTCGCTAATCTAGCTGGTGGATCAGGGGTCAGGGTTTCTCTTTAAACACATTTCTCAGGGGTCAGGGTCTCTTTCTAAAAGTTTCAATGTCAATCCATCTTGCCGTACAGAGCTAACGTGGCAAGGCTGATGCACAGGTATGACTAAGACACAGGGAACCTTAAGATGACTCGGGACAAAACTAGACTGTACGATACCCCTATGTGACGAAGACATGTGGCACTCAAGACCAACATCTTCGTTTAATCGTGTTATTCAGAATCGGGGAATTTTCCTTAGTTAATAATTCTAACAATAGATCCTACCCTACCAACACTGAAAAGTATCAAGGATCGACGATTGACGATAAGCTTACCCAAGTGCTCCCGGATTAGCTCTCTCGAAAATATCTCGATGCCGAAAGTGTATCGGGGATCAACGATCGGAGATGCGTTAACGCGAAAATTTTCAGGGATTTAACTCTTCGATATTTCTCCGACCTCGAACCAACGTGTTCATCATCGACTATCGGGGGTTTACCATGGCTCATGTCAACGTTTAGTACTCTCGTATTCTGCCAACGCCGATGGTGATCGACTATCTCCTTAAACTGCGTTGCGAGTTACTAACACAAACTTATTCCACCTTTTACCGATGCCAATGATGCATCGATGATCGACGATTATTATTACTGTGTGGCAACTTTATTTGCTTGGATTTTTTTCGACGCCGAACATAAGTGCGCTTGTCACAATGTTAGTTGCAGATTCTAAGTTAAAATGCCAAGTTCTTTTAGACACAAGGTTTAATTTAACAAGTTCAAAACAAATTCGATTTGATCGATAAGAGTCATCAAAACACAAATAACCACCCTTCCATATTGAACTGAATTCAAACAGTAAAAGAAAACAAGTGGTAGCGAAAAGTGATAGAACTTCAAATTTTTTTTAGGGTGTGTTGAGCGCTCAACACAATTTAGGTAGGGAATTTGACATTTTATAAGTGTGCTTCCAGTAGTTGGAGGAACATTCAAAGAAGGCACAATGTATAATTGGGTTGAGCATGTAGTCAATATTTTGAAGACAAATTGTGAAGAACACAAGGAAAATGCTAAGGGAATCAAATATCCCTCGTTGCTTATCTATATCACTATGGAAAACATGAGCCCTATATGAGATCCAATATTTACTATGAATAGCACATTGACTACATGGAACTATTAATGTTTTTCATTAATGTGGAAAAGAAAAACAATTGATTCACCATCATTGAAATAGACAAGCATCATTTGACCACTATCAAAATAGAGAAGCATTAGCTAATGTCGAAATTGAGAATAATTATTTGACCATCGTCAAAACGAAGAAAGAGAATTCGACTCCAATAGAAAATGAAGCATTAAAGAAGCACTTTAATACATAAACAATCTACTTGGATAAATACTCAATGACTGATGAAATTATAGAGTCGACAATGATGGAACCAGAAACTGTACAATTCGATCATGAAGGAGATTTGGAAAATATTGGTGGAGAGATACATATTGAAGAGGTCGAATAAAAATATAAACAAGATAAGAAAGACAAGCCAGAGTCATCGATGTAGAAGCTGACCACTCCGAAAAAGAAGTAAAAATTAATGAGCATACAAAAGGGATAGTGGACAAGAAAATATGAAACTCACTAAGTAGTGAGTAGACAAATCAAAGCAAGAAAAATAAATTAACCAAGATGAGACATTCAAAACATTCAAACAATAGAAAGTCCAAGCATGTAAAACAATATTTTTGTTTCTCCCAAAATATACCATCAATGAAGAGCTCCAAGCACTACTTCAAGTAGTCAACAAAGAAAATTATAAAATATATAGTGGGTTGATCGAGAAACTGAAAAAAAATAAAGAAAACAATAAAGCAATTTGGAATATATGCAAACATAGAGTATTGCAATTGTTGGAAATCCCTCTAAGTAGAAAATAAGACGATCCAATCGATAACTCAAAGAATCTTACACTAGAGCTCATCATTCACTATGAGGAATTGAAAAAGGAAAAAATAAGTTTAATGAAAGACCAGATGACCATAATACTACAGACAAAATAAAAAATAATTGAACAACTAGAATATATATTGAGGGATACTAAAGATTGTTGGAATACTGAGAGGAGGGGTGAATCAATATGAGCACTTTTTACCACTGTCCATCACAATATATAAACTTCAACTTTACTAGTAGTATATCATTATGATGAGCATATAACCATAAGCAGTACCATTCAACAATATCACATTAGATACATAGTACACCAGAATTTACGTGGAAACCCAAATGGAAGAAAACCACA
>JASDQU010108608.1:57605-76350 GCA_032191745.1 Picea mariana
AGCATGTGCTATATCCATAAACCATGTACCAAAAACTGTACCATAACATCCATCAACCATGTACAAAAACCTGTACCATAGCATGCATCAACCATGTACCAAAACCTGTACCATATCATGCATCAACCATGTGCCAAACATGTACCATATCATGCATCAACCATGTACCAAGATATATACCATATCAACCATGTACCAAAATATGCCATAAACCATGTACGATGAGATGTGCCTCAACCATGTATCATATCACTCATGATATGTCTCAATCATGCCATAAACCATGTACCAAAAGATAATCCAAAACCAAGTACCATAACCTCAATGATGTGCCTCAACAAACTACCAAAATATGTTCCTCATACATATGTCAACATCACAAATATGTTCCTCTAACAATGAACCATAACAACCATAAACCAAGTATCGAGGATATGTCTCAAGCATGTATCGATATCACCAAGACATGAACCTCAACCATATGAAACCATGTACCAAAAGGCCTCCAAGACATGCCATAAGCATGTGCCAATCCATCCATTATACAAGCCTTAAACAAACACATAAAAGACATACCTTTCCTCATGAAGAAAAACCAAAGCATTTCATTTTAGACCAACCTGGTGCATATCATCTTTAGCAAGTGTAAGATAACATCTTCATTGAATTTGCCTTAGCCTTGCTGGAAGGAGACTAGTCATCCGGTGGGGCCTCGTGGGATGAGTGCCGTACAACCCACGGGGGTGCCTCACGGGACACTTGTAGTCTAACCCACATGGGTCAGCTAAATTTGGGTTTTCAGAAACCCTTCACTTCTGCAGCTCCGATACTTTCACACTCCTTACTTCCTCAGATTCACTTACTCATATTCACTACGAAAACATCACTTGAGAGACATATATTCAATGAACTTGTGTGTATTCAAATGAGAGGCTTCTTGAAATGTATTTATACTTTCCAAGTGATTTCTTTCCTTAAATTTAGGGCCAACTTGTACTTTCTTGTTATAACTATTTTACCCTTTAGTTAATGACTTGTAACTTCTTGTTGCAACTCTTTAGGGGCTTATCAACCATTCTTCGGGGATTTCAACTTCAAGAGGGCATATCTCCTTAACCGTGAGGAACCACATGGTGTATCACCTAACATTGGAAATGACATGACAAGTACTATCCATATATGAGTGTGTTACATGCATTTTCATTGTCCTTCATCCTCTTTTTCCTCAAACAACTTCAATCTTCATGACCACAACTTTGGGGCTTCTCAACCACTTAACCAGTTGGCCATATTTCCAAGGTTTCTTGTAGAATTCTTCAAAGCAGATTCCCCTGAGGGCCATGATTAAATCTATGCCATAAGGGGACCAATTTGGAGACTTCTCCAAATACACCCATCACTTCTAGATTCTTCCAAACATAAATTGCTTCGGGGATTTTTCTAAAGTTGACCAGGGTTGACATAAATGACAACCAACTATCCAAAAAAAACTTTCCTAGCATAGCTTGGACCCCGTGATACTATTCTACACATCAAGAAATTTCCAACTGTGCAAAAATTGGACCAATGGAAGCTCATATGCAAAAGTTATGCCTCTCGCAAGTTGAACTACCATGTTGACCACCATGGTACGAGAGGATCCCATGTCGACCCCCATTACTCAAGCATATAGGTCTAGCCATGTATGTAATTTCAAGAATATTCTAGAAGGTCCAAAACCTTATCACAATTGAGAGTTGAGGAAGTCAAAAACTTACCCCTATATGGCTATCGAGCTATGTTAAATACCAGGCCACTAGGAGGAGAAGGGGTTCCACTCTATGTTGTTGTATTTTGTTCCATAGCAGAGAAGAAAAATTGGGAGAGGGACATTAGAGAGTATAATAGATGGGACTAATGTTTTGTAGTAGCCTAACAGGACACATGTATCAGGTAACTCCATAGAGAGTGCCTTCTCCTTTGCACTTGCATTATTTCCATACCAGAGAAAAGAGAGCAGAGCAACCTCACCTTCTAGCTAGGTTTTCTCCTGTAAGGGTTTACCAGAGAAAATATTTACGTTATTTTGTGGATGGTGTGTGATTTTATTTTACTGTTCATATTTTTTTCATTTGATCTATTTCATGCATAAGAAGAAAATCAATAACTAATTTTTTTTGGAATCTAAAGCAATTTAACCTTCATAGTGTAGATTTCAGTTTTATTTATCAAATCTATTGTGACAAAAAGTTCTAGTGGAATATCCACGATAGTTTACAGATCATATTGGTATCAGAGTGAGGTTTTATTAGGGTATTTGTGAAAAGTTGTAGGATACAAGAATCGACTTAAAGAGAAGTCACAAAAAACCTAGCCATGGCAGATGAGTATGTTCATAACAACCCTTGAGATCTAGTAGAAGAGAGAGTTGAGAGGTTGGAAGTGCAAGTCAACGACATTCGTCACAATATGAACCTCCTCATGGTAGCTCTAGCAAGAAAGATCATATGGTTTGGAGATGATGGAGGCTCTAAGTCAAATATTAGATCGGAGGGGAAATCAAGAGATTAGGAAGACCTAGGAAATGAGTCACGAAAATAACTAGAGAAAGAGTAGTTGAGTTCAAGTGCCATTGACCCTTCATGGTCCCTATTCAAGATGGAAACAAAAATGGACATAAAGCCATACCAAGGTGATATCAATAAATTAAAATTAAATAATTGGGTGTTGCAACTAGAATTTTATTTTAGTGTTCACCACATAGATGAAGAGAAAAATATTTCCTTTGCTAGATTGAAGTTAGAGGTCCATGCCTTAACCTAGTGGGAAAGTCACTCAGAGACACTTAGGCTGGAGGGTGATCCACTGATAATTAAGTGGGAGGATTTCAAAACCATCATTAAGTCCCAATTCTATCCTATTGGGTATGTATAGGACCAATGGATCTATTGGAATTACTTCAGGAAAAGGAAGGGGCAGAGTGTATAAGAGCACACCACTAAGTTCAGGAAGATGAACATCATGTTCGATATCTCTCCCAAGAACCCAAATGTAATCCTCATGTATTTTGGGGTTCTACATAGTCATGTGAAAAAAAAATGATGCTCTTCAAGCCAAGGATAGTGGATGAGGCGTGTCTACAGGCACACTATATAGAAAAATAGGAAAAAAGAAGGGGCAACCAAGTGGTTCGAAGCAGAAAGAGAAACATGAAGCTTACAAGGAGGGGAATAAGAAGTGGAAGGGGGATAAATATAAGAATATGACAACCACTACACATTAGTCTAAGGGTCCTAGCAACCATTTCAATCATTGCAAGACTGATGGCCACACTAAGGAAAAATGCTAGAAACTTCATCCAGAGTTGAACCTGAAGAACCACAAAAAGGATAGAAGGAAAAAGAACCTTCTAGCCATAGATTCAAGTAATTAGGTTGAAAGTAGCTCTGATGTGGATGAAAATATTGTCTTCACATCTGTGTAGAAGGAGGTGAATCTGAGTAGGCTTCATCACCAGGAAGAGAAGGAGATGACCAAGCTCTTCCACATCAAGATTCAAGTCAAGAAGACCAAGATATATGCTTTGTTCGATTTTGGTTCACAAGATAATCTCATAACAACGGATCTGGTCAACAAGCTTGGATTGGAGGTTCACGGTCATCTTAGTGCCTATTCATTAGGTTGGGTAAACAAGGATGCAAATATCAAGGTAACAAATCAATGCAAGATTAAATTTGTTGTAAGTGCCAATTTCATAGATGAAGTAGAATTGGATGTATGTGGAGTAGTGTTTGGAAGCCCCTACATGTATATGAGAGATGCTATATTCATGCAAAGAGCCAATCAACACCACCTCATCAAGGATGGAAAATCACTCATCATCGACGTGCACAAAAGAAAATCAAAACTTTCACTAACAAGTGCCAATCAAGCTAAGAAATTGATTAGTTCTAGCAAGAAATATGTTTTACTTTTTCTTAGAGAAAATTAATCTGGTGAAGAGTCGTTAAAAGTAAATACATCCCTGGAAGGGTGTAATAAAGAGAAGAAAAATCAATTGGAGGAGTTGCTACAGGCATACAAAGGAGTGTTCTAGGAGCCTAAAGGGTTACCACATAAGAGGGAAGTGGGGCATGAAATCTAATTATTTCGAGACTCCCCCTTGCCGAATATTGGGCTGTATAGACAGTCCATTCTGGAAGCAAACTAAATAAAGAAGCAGTTGCAATAATTGTTGGAGAAAAGTGCGATTAGACCAAGTACCTTACCTTGTGGGTCACCCATCATAATTGTTCCCAAGAAGGATGAGACTCAGAGAATGTGTATCGATTATAGGGCATTGAACAAGATTACATTAAAGAATCGATACCCTCTACCTAGGATCGATGATCTGTTGGACTGACTGCAATATGCCAATTACTTTAAATAATATGGATTTGAAATCAAGATATCACTAGATACGAGTCAAAGAAGAATATACTTGGAAGACAGCCTTCAAGACAAATAAAGGTTTGTATTAGTGGCTGGTTATGCCATTCGATTTATGCAATGCACCAACTACATTTATGAGACTAATGAATAATGTTTTATTCCCTTCTAGATTCATTTGTTATTATTTATTTGGATGATATATTGGTTTATAGTGCTTCCTAAGAGGAGAAAATCTCACATCTTACATAGGTTTTAGAGACCCCAAAGAAGCACCAACTACTAGCCAATATCAAGAAATGCGAGTTTTCTCAACAACCTTTGGTGTATCTAGGGTATGTGATTGAAAAAGGAACGCTCAAGATAGATCCCTCCAAGATGGAGGCCATAATGAAATGACCTGTTCCTACAAATTGCAAAAAATTTTGGAGCTTTGTTGGGGCAGCATAGTACTTGTGAAATTTCATAGCTTCATTTTCAATAATAGCTGCACCACTCCATGCCATAAAAATGAGTGGTAAGAGTTTCTAAAGGGGGAAGAATCAACAAAAGGATTTTGATGAGTTGAAAAGAAAGATAATTCGAGCACCAGTGCTCACACTACTAAAATTGCAGAAGCCCTTCAAAGTGGATACAAATGCAAGTGGGTATGCCATGGGAGTAGTCCTGATACAGGGAGGAAGGCTTGTCTGTTATCATTATGAAGTATTTCATGGGGCGATCCTAAAATACCTTACCTATGACAAGGAGCTTTGTGTCTTGGTACAAGATGTCAAAAAGTGGAAGAACTATCTAATGGGAAAGGAGACCATCATCCCGACAGATCACCAACCACTCTAGTATTTGCAGGCCCAGAGTAAGTTACAACAAACTAAGCACTACAAATGGATGGGGTTATTACAATAGTTTCATTTGTTTGTAAAGTATAAGAAGGGTAGCACAAACAATTTTGCAGACATGGTTTCATGGCCACCCACATCCAAGATTACAACTTTGGTAAATTTGATGCACATGGAGCCTTTTACCCATGATGCGTACATAGAGGCATACATAGAAGATGAGGACTTCAAGGAGGTGTTTCAAGAGCTACATGGACAAATTCATATAGAATAAGGTGATGAAAAGGATGAATATAATTTCTAGAATGGTTTACTGTACAAGCTCTCTGTTATTAAAGGTAAATGATTGAACCTTATCAGAGAGGCTCACACCTCCAAGGTTGCAGGAAATTTTGTTGTTGGGAAGAAAGTTGCCAATGTACAGAGGTATGTGTATTCGCCCAAAATGAAAGAAGATATAACATGATATATTAGAGGATGTATACTTTGTTTTACCAACAAGCCCACTAACAAGAAGCAAGGTTTATACCATCCCTTACCTATACCCACTCAACCTTGGGAAAGTATTTCCATGGATTTTGTGGGAGGTTTACCAACAACTAGGAAGGGACATGACTATCTATTTGTGGTAGTTGAAAGGTTCAACAAAATGTGCATTCTCATGCCTTATAAAAATACCATCAACATACAAGAAGCAACAAACAAGTTCTTTGAATAGGTCTGGGTGCACTTTGGGATACGAAGGTGTATCATATCAGACATGGACACCCAATTTCTTAGTGATTTTTGGACTACATTGTGAGAGAATATGGACACTAGGCTCAAGAGGTCTACGCCATTCCATCCATAAACATATGTGAAAATGGAAGTAGTCAACAAGAATTTGGTGCAACTTTTAAAGGGTCATAATAAAAAGCATCCAAATACTTGGGATGAAAATCTGATCTATATACAACACTCTTATAATAGAGCAATCCGCATCTACTAGTAAGTCACCTTTTGAAACTTGCTTTGAATATTTTCCACCTTCACCCTTAGATGTTGCATATGGACAACAAGGAAGAGTGAGGGAGGACCTCACAAGATATGCATTAAAAGCATAAAAGTTTGTTGAGAAGATCAAGTAGATCCATTTGCAAGTATAGGAGGCATTGAATAAGTCATGGGAAAAGTACAAGGCTAGACATGACCAACACATAATAGAGAGAACATTTCAAGTGGGAGACAGAGTATGGATACAAATAAATAAGGAAATAGCACATGGTCCTAGTAAGAAGATCAAGGCTCTGTAGTATGGTCCTTTTGAGGTATTGGAAAAGGTGGGAGATAATTCCCACAGACTCAGTATACCCCAATACATGCACATTTACTTAGTAGTGAATGTGGAGAATATTAAACTCTATGATACCTCCATGTTGGATCACAAGGAGGAGCATGTACTACCTTCAATAGAGGATTTAGAACCCAGATGCTCAGGCAAAGTATGAAGAGGACACAATTTTGTAGAAGTGGTCCAGAACTACAAGACATGGGAAACATGACCTTTAGCAGGTTGGGTTGAAAGGACAACTTCTAGGCAAAGAAAATAGGTACTCCAGGGAGAAGGTAGAGGAAATATTTCCTCACCTCATTTAGTAAATATTTTAGGGACCAAAAGCCTCCCTAAATGGGGAAGTATGATCTAGATTCGATCATTATATTATTTTTCATCTATCTCAATGCTTTAAAAGTGGAAAAAATTGTAGGAATAAGCTTGTAGGGTCATTTTAGTGGTAGGTCCCAATTTGGAAAATTGGGGTCTGGAACATTCCAGATCCATTTGAGGCATCAAATGGAATTTTTGGGCGTTAAAAATTCTCCAAAACAACTTAAACTCCGCAACACTATTCTAGACATCAAGACCTTTCCAATGGTGCAAAAATTGCACTAATTGGAGCTAGTATTCAAAAGTGACGCCTCCCGCAAGTGGACCTATCGTGTTGATCACCATGGTACGAGAGGATGCCATGTCAACCCCCATTACTCATGCAGATGGGGCTAGACACATATATAATTTCAAGAATATTCTAGAAGGTCCAAAACGTTATCACATTTGAGGGTTGAGGAACTAAATAACCTACCCCTAGATTACTATTGAGCTATGTTAAATATCGGGCTACTAGGAGGAGAAGGGGTTCCATTCTATGTTATTGCATTTTGTTCCATAGCAGAGCAGAACAACTGGGAGTGGGAAATTAGAGAGCATAACAAAGGGGGTTAATGTTCTGTAGCAACTTAACAAGCCACAAGTATCAGGTAAATCTATAGAGAGTACATTCTCCTTTATACTTGCATTATTTCCATACCAGAGAAAAGAGAGCAGAGCAACTTCACTTTCTAGCTGGGTTTTCTCTTGTAAGGTTTTCCCAGAGCAAATATTTGTGTTATTTTGTGCATGGTGTGCGATTGTATTCTACTATTCTTTATTTTCCACATTTGATCTATTTTATGCACTAGCAAAAAATCAGTAACTAAAAAATTCTGGAATCTAAAGGAATTTAACCTTCATAGTGTAGATTTTAGTTTTATTTATCATATTTGTTGTGACTAACTGTTCCAGTCGAATATCCATGGTAGTTTACAAATCATATTGATATTAGAGCGAGATTTTCATGGGTTATTTGTGGAAATTTGTAGGATCCAGGAATCAACTTAAAGAAAAGTCATAGAAACCCTAGCCATAACAACCGATTATGTTCATAACAACCCTTGAGGTCTAGAAGAAGAGAGATTTGAGAGGTTGAAAGTGTAATTCGCAGACATTGATCACAATACAAACCTCATCATGGCGGCTCTAGCAAGCAATATCAGACCGTTTGGATATTATGGAGGCTCTAACTTAGAGATCGGATCGAAGGGGAAATTAGGAAATCAGGAAGACCTAGAAAATGAGTCACAGAAAGAACCTAAGAAATAACAGTTGAGTTCAAGTGCCATTAACCCTTCATAGTCCCTATTCAAGATGGAAGCGAAAGTGGACATAAAGAGGGGGTTAATGTTCTGTATCATCCTAACATGCCATAGGTCCCAAGTAAGTCCACAGAGAGTGCCTTCTCCTTTGTACTTTCATTATTTCCATACCAGAGAAAAGAGAGTAGAGTGACCTCACCTTCTAGCTAGGTTTTCTCCCATAAGGGTTTTCCAGAGGGAACCTTTGTGTTATTTTGTGGATGGAATGTGATTGTATTTTACTRTTCTCTATTTTCCGCACTTGATYTATTYCATACATAAGAAAAAAATAAGTAACTAAAAAATTCTAGAATCTAAAGAAATTTATCCTTCCTAATGTAGATTTAAATTTTATTTATCAKATCTATTGTGACAAACTTTTCCAGTGGAATATCCATGGTAGTTTGYAGACYAATAATCATTACAAGTGAGGCATTGTCATGTGTATAACAATAGGTTTCTACTTAAGATCATTATGGGGTGGGGGAGTGCTAGTTGTASTTTGGAGTACATTCAATATGTCAAGAGTTTTTACAAGTATATTCTAGCGAGTGGAGGGAGGAGTCTCTACAAGCATATTCTAGCTAGTATAAAKATGYACATTTACATAGTTTTTGTGACAAAATTATGATGTTAAAATTTACTATTGCGATGCTAATTTATTTGTTCAACACATTTGAAACCCAAATTGATGCTAAATTTGGCATAATATGATGCAAACATGAAATAATATTTATCAAGTCATTAGCATGTGTCATGTTTTTCATCATCCTATGATGTAAGCTACACAAATTGTATGCTAAAAATGACGCAAGTTAACAATAATCCATTGCTAATAATGACACAAGTTGACACAAATTCGATGCAACCCTAATCAAAACATTATAGTGGTGATGCATATACAATAATGGTACTCATATAAACTCTTATAGTGGTGATGCACACACACACACAATGGTGATGCATACAAAATACAAATCTAAAAATCACATTAGCACACATTGTGTTTTGAGTTGTCTTATAACAAAAAAGATACAAAATAAATTCTAAAAATGATGCAAACATGAGACAAGACAAATCATCACATTTTTAACCTCGTGGTTTTCATTGTTGTACGATGAAAAAATGATGCAAATGACGACGTGTGAAACAAAAATGTGCTAGAAAAATGCCATAGCAAGGCTTAACAAGGCATTTATGATTCAAGGATGTGACACTCAACCCCTATATTATAGTAGTGTTAGATATTGTTATAAGTTTCTTATTGTTCCATTTTTTCTAAAATAAGGGATGAAAAAAAAGGTAGCTACTTATAAACTATCCTAGTACCCCTTGATACTCCATCTTACACTCACAACCCACATTCAGTTCAATGCTAGTCAAACATTTCAATGGATATTCTTAGTATGTGAGCACCTTATATAAAAAATTCATTGTTTATTGTAAATTAATTATATTTAAAAAATATAAACAAATATGAGATAGAAACTATTAGGCAAAGTTCTAGTATTCCTCACAAATTTTGAGATGGACATAATTATTCCTTATTGTCTTGTCTTATGTTTGGAATGAGTTCCTTTTTCTACATTTTCTAGTGTATTAATTTCACTCCTTATTAGTCACATACATCCACCCACTAGGGATGTCATGGTGTGGCCCACCTATGCGTTGTATCCATGCCTGACCCACCCAATGATGGCATCGATATATCTCTACAATCCTTTTATATTGGACCACCTTCCTTTGTTTACCTTACCTTAGCTTAGATCTATGACCTCTTAGGTATGTCTAGTTATTTGGTAGGTGTCTTACCAACTTCATCCATTTGTTGGCCTTCAGTTGCCAGTTTGGTTATTTTACACCCCTTAGGAAACTAGCCTATATTTTAGGTTCTGTTCTGGGATATGAGCCCCTTATCTTATCTATAGTTGGCTAAGATGACTCGTTTTGGGTTTTAACAACCCAAATCCATTTTGGGTCGCTTAATCGAGGTTTTACTTGGCCAAACCCTCCTTAACTATTCTTAGTCTTTTGACACCAAGTGAACCATGGGTTTTCAAGCTATATCGTGACTATAAGTCATGACTCATGGAACACAGGTCATGTTTTAAGGATATTACTTGTTACAGAGGCTTCCAAAGTCACAATTTGTGGTAAAAACGTATGGTATGGATTTCATGTACAAGTCACTCTTTCTAGTGGATAATCTAATGTTCACTTATTCATTTAGGTCATTCCTTTGCCTATTTATATTGTTCCTCTTCTATTTTTACATATGATTGAATTCTCTTGGAATATTCTTTTATCCATTCATTATCTTGCAGCTACACAACCAAATTGGATTCAAACCATGATCTAGCTTCCTAATCCGCCTTCCATGCTCTTGGGTTACTTGTGCTTGTCTTATATAACACCTCAACACTGATCTCTTTTTGTTTTTTTGGCTCAAACCTTCCATGATTGTTTTTTCATTCTAGGGAATCTTCATTGGCTTGGTCCCCTCTTGCACCTTGGAAGATTTAATCTTACAACCTTAAGGGAGGTTCCAACATAGCCAGGGAAAGGGAGATATTAATCCTTTTGAGGGCACTTTGGTTATCGATCTATACTTCATTGATAAATTATTTTGTATGGTAGATCTATAGTTATATATTGCATTGTATTGGAGATTAGGTATAACTATGCTTGTAGGAGGATTGAGTTGCATGTGTAGGTTTGTTCAAGAAGTGGAACAATATCTTGGAGGAAACTCACAAGTCATATCCAACCCAAGTAGCCTAAACACCTACACCAATGTTCTTCCAAGTGATTTCTTTCCATTTCTCCCCTCTTTCATTTCCAACACTTAGGTTAATTAGCTCATCATAGGAGATTGATAAATTAATCATAGGTTAGTTTAATTTCCTTTGTTAATTTGCTATAAACTATAGTTAAAATAAATCCCTAGACAATGAATGAATAATAAAACCCTAATTAATCTAATAAACTTCTCTCTTATCTTTTCCCACCTCTCCTCAAGTTTCTTGAATTTTCCTAAAATTGAGTCGGGTATCCACTCTCTCCTTGATCCTTGTTGTAGTGGTGCATCACTCTAACTGTCATGTTACATATTGGTGATTCCACTATTGTTAACCATTAAATCTCTTAAGCAAAGGATATATTCTCACTCCTATCTTCTTCCTTGGACTATGGAGTCGTCTTTAGCTTCTTCTTGCTCTCTTTTCCCCCATGTTAACAACAACTCCATCCTTAAAACATGTCCAAACTACCTCATCTTACTCAAATCACTATTATGAATATACCTCCCAGTAGCCATTCTAGTTCTCATACAAAAATTCCTACCCAAACTTATAACACGAGGAAGCTTCTTCCCTACTACTACATGAACAAAGTTACACATGGAGGATGGAAGACACTTTCAACATGATCATATTACTAGTCCTAGCCAATACTATCTTAACACTATACCCTAAATTGTTAGACAAGAAGACATCCAATATGATTACCAACAAATAAACAATGATGAAGTCACTACTAATCTGGAGTGATATGACCAACAAAACATGAAAACTCAGACCTAATAAGCTAAGCCTTATAGCATATTTACAATATGCAAGCTATATTTATAGAGTTTAGAGGCCATGTTACGTTTCTAAAATATCCTAAGAAGGTAACCTAAGCCAAATGAGCTTTGTATTCTCTTCTTATTTAGCCTTATGAGCCTCCATCCAAGAGATGTGAGATATATGATTCATCACCCCATTAGACAAGTTCTAATACAACAAGTCACATAGACTTGTATGACCAACCTTGTCTTAGTTCAAACAAGTGGTGCAAATATCTTAATCACAAAACTCACACCACAACTAAATTTTTTTCCTTCAAAGGGAGCATCCTACCTATTTCGAGTAAGGTTCATGATATACCACTCCAATCTAGGTTTATACCTCTCACAACACTCACACTACAACTAAATGTCATGTCCTTCAAAGGGAGAATCCTACCTCTTCTGAGTAAGGTTCATGATATGCCACTCCAATCCAAGTTTCTAACTCTCAACATGACACTTCTCCAAGACAATTTATTTCATATCAAATTTACCACTCCTCCTCAACTTGAACTTGACTCCTAATTGGTGATTTTTGGCTCAATTTTGCCAACCTAAGTTTTGGGAGATGTACCTCATGATTCTCCTAAGACTCCATCCTATTTCATATGTTTTTTTAACATAAACCCATAAATATATTGACTCAATCTTCTATATTTCACTTTAACTATTATGAGTGGTTGGCTACCAAGATCATCTTGATGCCTCCTCCTCCTTTCTTTGCTCCTTTCTCACCTAATGAATCTCTCCCTTGGATAGTCCCTATATTGAAATCTCTTTCCCCATATTATATTATACCTATCATTATTTCTTTCCATATTTATTTGACTTCCCTCTCTCTTCCTCCTCCTCTCAATCCTCTTTCTTAGGCTCCTCTTTTGCTTGGGGTAAGCATCCCTTCCTCTTTATTTTCCACCGTTAGGAAGGTGTTCCCATCATTTTTTTTATTAATGCATATCCAAATTTTTTTTTTAGCCATTCAATGGTGCTTTCTAGGTCACTTGACATTTCTTCCCTTTCCTTTTGTCTATCCTATTTTTCTCATGATAATTCCCCCTCTCATTTCATCGTTCNCCTATAGACTCTTAGGGAAAGCATTGAATTTCCTCTCTTGAATTCCCAACTAATGATTGATGCACCATAGGATGTTGTCTTGGGTAGGTCATGATTGAATATGGCTTCTCCCTAGTTAGGACTAGTCATCACTTCCTTCCCTTTGGTCACCTCCCTAAGATGTTGAAATCAATTGTTACATCAAAATATTGGAACTCGAGGGTAATTTATATTTCACCAAGGTATCTTACATCCTAAATATTTCCTTCAATGATGCTTCACCAACATTTTTGTCTCATGTGTCTTTTCTAGCCACATACCAATGGCCTCATGGCTTTAATGATGCATTTTTAATGTTGTCATTGCATGCGTTTTTTAATGTCACATCACCATCATTGATGCTTTCGATTTTGGCTTTCCAAAATTGATACCTCACACCTTCACTAATGTCACCTCATCACCATTAGTACATTCTATGGTCCCCTTATAGTGTTGTTTCCTCATGCTGTCATTGATGTCACGTCACTATCATCCTCTCCTCCTATTCCCTTAATGGATGTAGGCTAGCAATTCCACCTCACACCATAGTGAGCACCACCCTACCTTCATCATAGTCTCTTGACTCTTACCTTCTATCCCAACCTCATCACCTCCTTCCTTCCTTCCCCGACCTTCACTCTCTTCCTACTCTTCCACAAGATTTGGTGTCATCATCCCTTCCTTCTTGAGGTAAGCAACTAAACTATGTTTTGCAGGTACATAATATGCTTTAGAATTTAGATTATCATCCTCACATATTTCATATGCTTCAATGATCTTACACATGATAATCCTTAGGTAAGTACAAGGATGATGTCTCTAAATCTTCTCTCATTTCCACATTTCATTCAATTCACTTGCATATCACTTTCTAGTTTACACTTTGCACTACTCATATTTTTTTTACAGACACTCCTATCTCTATTCTCACATGACACACCCAAAAATAAGCTCTTACATTACATCACTTGCATTAGGTAAAAGCATGTATCATGCTTGTATCCTCATTCCGTTTCAAGATTTACTTACATAGTTTAGCGGTTATCTTACATACTTACACCTTATATTTCATAATCTTGCTACTATATCTCTTACATGGTAGTAGAATTTACTTACATCTAATATCATAATTTAGGTGCTACTTTACTTTTGTAATAGTTAGAATTATTCCCCATCCCAACATCCACTACTTGCTGTGCATATATTACTTCTTGTTCTTTCATTTATCTTTGTATTATATATGTTGATATGTATATCCTATGCACATGTGTTGAATATCTTCTCATTGTGTTGATTCTTAGGGCACATGATCCCATGCAAATGAATGACCACCCCCTTGAATTTGGAGCATTATCTCATGCTACATAAACTAGTAAGCTCATCTCCCAATGTCATTACCTTTCTATGGTTTCTGTTCTTGTTTTTTTTTAATGTCTTTTATCACTTTAATGCTCACTTATCTCCTTCCTTACAATTTGTTACTATTCCCCTTTCATGGTTAGAATCTCCTATAAGGGAGGAATTATGTAGCATACAAATTTTTCACCTTAAGACTCACATATGCCTATCCACAAGGAATGTCATGATGTGGCATACTTATTTTTCATATCCATGTGTGATTAGCTCAATGATCACATCTATTTCTCTCTAATATGTGTTTTTATTTATTTATTTATTATTAATATTGTACCACCTTCCTTGAGTTCCCTTCCCTTATCTTAGATATTCTACATATTAGGGATGTTTAATACTAAGGTAGGATATCATATGACTTTACTCCTCCCTCTCTTGTCTTTTGTTCATTGATTTGGAAATGTTAGATCACTTGAGGCACTCATTTAGCGCACTTTCCCAGTGTTCATCTGGGCCTCATAGCCCCTTATCTAGCCCATAGTTGGTTAAAATTATTCATTTTGGGTCCTCAATAGTCCAAATCTATTTTGGGTCACTTAATTAGGGGTTTTATTGGTCAAATCCTCCTTAACCCTTCTCATTCTTTTATCACGAAATAAACTATGGGTTTTCAAGACATATAGCGACCGTGACTATAAGTTGTGGATCATTGAATAAATGGAAAGTTTTAGGGAAAATACACATGGTATAGGTTGTGAAACTCTTGGTTTGCAATAAAATATCACAGTTTGGGTTTTCCATACAAATATGTTTTTCCAATGGATAACCAAATATTCACTTACACCTTTAGATCATTCCTTAGCCTATTTATATTGCCCCTCTCCTCTTTGTAAATCCTCTTGAATCCTCTTGGAATATTCATTCCTCCTCTCATTATCTTGTATATTCACACCCATATTGGAATCAAATTGTGATCCAGCTGCCTAATCCACCTTCCATGCTTTTGGGTTGCTTGTGTTTGTCTTTTGCAACACCTTAACATGGATCACTTATTGTTACTTTGGCTACAACATTGTAGGCTTGTTGTTTCATCCTAAGTAATATTCATTATCTTGGTACCCTCTCACACCTTGGAAAATTCAACCCTACCACCTCAAGGGTGATTCCAACATAGCCAGGGCAAGGGATGTATCAACCCTTCTATGGGAAGTTTGGTCATCACTTAGTACCTCATTTCTACATTAATTTGTGTGGTACATTTAGTGTTATATATTTCATTATATTGGATATAAATTAAAACTTTGTTTTGTACAAGGATTGGGCTATTTGTGTAGGTTCATTCATGAATTGGAACACTCTCTTAGAGGATTTTCACAACTCTCATATTTATACTAGAAGCTTCAACGCCTACTTTAAGGTGAGTTCTTTCCATTTCTCCCCTTTCTCATTTTCTACACTTAGTTTTTTTTTGTTTTGTTTTGAAAACAGACTTGGGAGATATTGTATTAAAAGGGCCATATCATAGCTATCGAAAAAACACACAAAAAGATTTATTGTGATGATTAAAAAAAAACTTGGAACTTTTAGATACTATATGTGAAAGTTTTCATATCAAATAGAATACAACTCTTAAACACATGTATACTACTTGAAATAGATACCCAAAATATAGACAACTTTAAAACACATGTAGACTAATTGAAAGCATGTTGGATAGCTACTTCCTCGTAGCCTCCCATGGAGTGAAGGTAGGTATGTCGGTCCAATTTCATGGCTTCTTTGGACTAGTGTACAATCTCTTCTTCGCTAGGATTACCTTGGGATGAATTGATGGAAACACAATAATTTGAAGTAGTATATAGGGAGTTCTTACGCAGATTAAGAACCAAATTTTGTAGCATACTACACTTTGCTTCACACACATCCATTTTTTTCCTTTGTTGAACAAGGAGGTTCATAATATTTTCATTTTGAGTAGCACAATGATGTTCATTGTCATGGGCACTTACATAAATAACTGAAGATCTATATTGTTACCTTGGAGAGTCTCCTCATGTCGTATATGATCCTCACATTTCTTGTAGGCCCCTTGAATCCATATAGATGGAATTAGTAGATAACATAGCTAACATAATATAGAATATACCAAAGCTAGGCAATGGAAGACATAAATGACAAAAACTTGAAGACCATCCACCAAATATCCTTAACTAGAAACTATTGGAATAGAAACTGGAGGCTGAATATGGATAAGAAAGGAAGTTGATCCTAGGGGTAGGGAATTATATTCCCCTACCCCAAACGTAAAAAACTATCACTGAAAAATAGAGCTAGGAATCATAACCAAGAATGCATGGCCTGAATAAACTTGGTAATTACATCTTAGATACAAAACCATTGAAAAATCAACCAGAGTAGTGAGGTAATTCTTACCAGAGCATGAAAGCAATAAAGATTATAGAGATTCATAAGACAAGAGATGGAGAGAGAGCCAAAGTTAGGACTTCGAAAACATCCACCATAGTGGATAGACCTAGAAACACATTCAAATCAAGAACCCACAAAGTTGCATAGGAGCTAGAGCTCAATATCCACATTTCCATAAAGACCATATATGCTAACATCCCACCTCTCATGCACAAAACCATAATGAAGGGAAGAAATCCTAGGAGAAGAGTTAAAATTTGCACACCACAGACTATAACTTGCATCCTTGCAAGTCCTTTCCGTGCATATAGCTAGATATAATGATTTCATATCCATCTAGTTAATAAATGTGATGCTACAACTCTAAAAAAACAAGCATATCGAAAACATTAGGGAATGAAGGAGACATTGAACCCCCCATTTTTAACCAAAGTTCTTTGGGTTAACAGGGTTGTCTCATTCACTAGACTATCAACAAGCACATTATGTTCCCTTAGCACATGAAAATATGAGATCCTAGCCATAAGTTGAACAACTTTGTTGATTTGAGAGACAATGGAAGCCAACCTATTGTCTTTTGGAGTTGTCTAGTGAACCATGGCTTTAATGATAACTCTAGAATCACCAATTATGATCAATGATTCTATGTTGGAGGTGATTGCTAGAAATAAACCTTGCAAGAGTGCATAATCTTTGTCTTGGTTGTTGGTTGAGACCCCAAGTCCCCAATCAAATGTTATTTCCTTATTTCCCTTGACGTAAAAAATGACCTCCCCCCCCTTGATCCTACCACCCTTTTAGGTTAATTAACTCACCAAAGGAAATTGGCAAATTAAGATTAGGTTGGTTTGATTTCCTTTGTTAATTTGTTGTAAATAATAATTAACTTACAACCCTGTTACTAATTGAAAGTAAACACTAACTAATCTAACAACTTTCTCTCTTGTATTTTCCCATCCTCTCCAAGGGTTTCATGATTTTTCCCTAAAAATAAGTGGCAACTCTATTCTTCTTCTACTTTGTGGTAGTGTGGTACCTCATTCTAACCGTCACGCTATAGGTTTCTCTCAAAACAACAAAAGAATTGAAAATATAACATCGAACAACTTCTGTCAACCATTTTGTCTCAATAAAATACCGACATAAGGAAATATGTATTAGAAAGCAWGTACATAATTTCAGCACAAAYATATTTAGCACAAGTGAAGCTATATTAAGTAAAAGTAGAAAATTGTATGAAATATTATTTTAATAATGAATCTTCTTACTTGGTTACTTYATCYCGGTGGGATTTCTACTAATTTGTTGCTAATAGAGTTTATTTGCGATTTTCTTATTGTTTCCATAAATAGATTAAGCCAAAAACTACTCTCTCTATTAATGTGTCTTTATTAATACATTAACTTAAACAAACACCAACACCTAACTACCCATAAATAAACCACTAAACACTCATAAAATACCTACCCATAAATAAACCATTAAACAATCATAAACTACCTACGTACAAGGACACAAGGATTGATCAATTCTATATTTTGTATTGCTAGTATAGAGTACTAAAAAAATGAATGATCAAAGTATTGTAAGAGAACATTGTTATGTGATTAATGTGAGGAGATAACTTAAACATTCTAGTACACAAGCAACTTTGTAAAGACAATTTGATAATGCTTATGTAGATAACCTTTCGAATACAAAAAACACATTCCATTATAAACCTTAAAAAAACACAATATCCATTATAGGAAGTTATATCTATGTGGTCTATTCAAAGACCACCCTAACACAAAGAAAACAACTTTGATAACAATAAAACATATCTGTGATGTCTACAACTTTTGATTGTCATGTTCTGAGTTTCGACATTATTGGAGATCTATATAGCTATCAATCACCAATTCTCACTAGTGAAGACATTGCCCTAGATAAAATATCCACACACATTATATGACCCCCAAATGATTCCCATTGACCCCCCTTTGCTATATTGTAAACAAGAAGTAAAAAATAGCAATAAAAGAGATGGACA
>JASDQU010108608.1:111999-125208 GCA_032191745.1 Picea mariana
ATATAGGAACCAACCTATAGGAGACACCAATATCCTCCCTTACTCCTCCCTACCATCCTGAAGAATTTTGTAATTTGTATTTTTCTTTTATAAGACTTCTCCAACTTGCCTCATCCTCCACATCATTGTTCCTAAGATCATATTCATCCCTTCGGACCTTAGATCCTATGTTCTTCAATTTCACTTTCACATTTTCACATCTCCATCTCACTCACAGTGAACTTGATTAATACATATTTATTTATATCCTCCATCCTTTGAAAAATATGTCCACATGATGGGTTCATGGATTCCCCTCCATACCTCCACAAATTCAGGTTGAGTTCCCTTTTGCTTAATACTTGTTTGTTCACTTGGATCTGAGTATAAGCCATGACACTCAGTTTCCTTTTGATTAGAATTTGAATAAATCCAAACCCTTGGTTTTCTTTCTATCCACCAAAGCACACAACACATCATCGTGGCTCAGTAGCCATTGGATTTAATCTAGGTTGGATATGGACCATTGATGAACATTTATTGGGACCACCAAGGTACCAAAATGCTCAATGACACTTTAGTGAATAGTATCCTTCGAATCTGGATCTTCGAGAGATCTCGTTCATTGATTTAACCTCAACCAAATCATATACACTGTGTTCCCAAAGCATAGGAGTCGTCATATCCTCTCTCTGATTTAATATTGACTGTCGATCTCATTCCATCCACATAACAACTACGACATGCAGTACGCGTCTGATCTACCCTAGATAGATCACAACCATCGGATATGTTCCGTGTTCACCGGGTCAATGAGCTATCGGATCCCTGAACCTTCACCTCTTTGTCCATAACTCATTTTCCCCAATCCGATATGACATAGGGGCTCGATCCCACTGTCATCAAGGCTTAGGCATGTTATAAGGCCTGAAGAACTTCTTGTCCATTAATATAGCACTAAATTGGATGACCATATTCTTCAAGGAAAAATGGGCCATTGGTCCACCGAGAATTCAACTATGTAGCGCTCCTCTATTCCCCGATATCTGATATCCAACATGCATGATAATTGTTGATCTAATAGGTTGTATAATCTCATCCATCAATCTATGTTTAAGGGCTTGCCACAAAATCCATATGTTGTGGGACCTTTCTAGCCATGTGTCGTTTCTTGAGTGAATGGTTACATCACCCTAATGTATCTCAGGTCTCTTAGCACCGCTAATGGCCGAGACTCGATGTAATGAGGGTTGTCGATCTGATAGATGATCTAATATTCTCCTTCAATTCTTTTGGACAAAGGAATAAATATCGAACATGTTTCATGGTTCAATATTGTTGTCACTCATAGATCTAGCCCTGAAGTGGATTTCCAGATCACTCTCACACCACTGGGTCACCGACCCCTCGAGACATCAACTTTGTGCATACATTCAATACTTCTGGTATCCAAAATCTCGTGTGACATGGAAATCCTCCATGTGAACCTGCTGATATGGACTCTCCACGTGTCACTAGATGACTAGGATGCTATGTGTCACCTTGATTCATAACTTTCACATGCCCGAATTCATCAAGTGAAATTGAAACATGTCATTTTCTTTATGGGCCAAGTGTCACTCTCTGAGTGGCTGCATTCACTTTATAACAACACCCAACCTGGTATAAGCGAACACCTGCACCACTTGGCACTACCACAATCGGCCACCTAGTGGTAGTGCCAAGCAGTACCACCACCAAGCACTATGACCTCAGATCATATTTAACTTCTAGTCGTCGACTCCATAGAACATTGACACCTAATCCTTTACCTCTTCACAAGACCCAATGCCATGAAAACGGGTTGGTTTGCAGGGGGATAACACCTGGTTACCATCCCAATGCAAAGGGGTGTCCACAATTACTACAAGTCACTCAGTGAGGGGTCACGCCTTCGTAGCTATCATGTTGTTTACCCATGCGCAATTAATCTACATCGTTGATCTCCTCTTCTCACGGAAAATAGAATCACTTTTCTCCAACCTCCTCCCCCATGACTACAAACACAATAGCATACTTGCCACTGCAAACCGAGCCATCTTTTATCTTAACCGTAACATTGTAGTCAGTATATTGTATTTCTTGAACAACCTAGAACATTAGAGATAATTCCTTCAAAAATAATTCTATGATATTTTCCATGGTTCAATAATATTTGACATGAATATTTGATGATCAAGCGATTATCGACATTCTGTGATGGGCCAAGAGAAGTACCAAGAATTTCCCTGATGCAAATTCACTATAAGTCGAAATTGCCTCAAATTCTACATCCAAAACAACATTTAATGTCAATTATTAATAAAGATTTCAATACTGATATCAAAACAAGGTTTATACAAGGATAGTGA
Organism: Picea mariana; assembly: GCA_032191745.1. Lineage (NCBI taxonomy): Eukaryota > Viridiplantae > Streptophyta > Pinopsida > Pinales > Pinaceae > Picea > Picea mariana. Next base: position 114,369 of record JASDQU010108608.1, read on the forward strand.
TACCTTCCATCTCAAAATCATGCAAAACATAGTCTATTGCCAATTCCACAGGCATTGGTGGAACTCTGAAGCAGTACATTAAGGAAGGAAAAGCTTCATTAGAAATTGAAAAATTAATCAATAATAATTATAACACATTTTGGGTAGATATTTGTGTACAAAGGTATAATCTATATATACCATTTTACATACATTTTAATTCATATCTTTCAAAGAGAAAAATACGTAAGCACGAAGCTTTTGTCAAACCTTCACACAGTTAAAATCTTTACAAATTTAAGAAAAAAAATTGATCCTTTTAAGCACGTAAGTCAGATGGAACTCCAAATGCCTGTTGAGCTAGTGACATAATAGTTTATAGATATTGTTGAGAGAATATTTTGTATGGACATGACTAAGAAGGAATCTACCAACTTTTGTATGAAATGTTGAATTTTCTCATAGATCTCTTGGCTTTCCTTCAGGTGCAACTCCAGGGTGTGATGAATTAGAGAGTTCATTTCCAAATGGCTTACCGGAGGAGTGCAATCTAAGAGCTTAATCAAGAGCGGTTGCATATCTGGAAAACCAGGGAGAATGGATTTAACGTCCAAAACTTTTATTCTCTGATTCTACCATTTGGAGAGAAAGTCACACCTGAAAATATTGTTACACCACAACCTCTCGGACAAATAGCATGAGTATTTATGAATCCATAGAGAGAAATCGATTGCAATGGGGTTGCAGCGATCCTCAAAACTTAACGACTTGCTCTAGATTTTTGTTTTAAGAGAGTATCCATCCCACATATCTTCTTCATCGAAAATTCTAAGGGGATATTTATTTCAATCCAAAGGATATACTTCACCTACAACAACAGTTCTTTCAAAAATATTCGGTAAGGAACCATGATAGGTGGAACCATGATCATGGGGTTCTGAAAGATAGGGATGTCAACACCAGGGTACCACATTTCACATGGTATCAATAATTCTCTGTGACTAATATGTCGATACAGATAGACCAAATGTTGCGGAACCGGGCCACCGAGACATTGGAGCACCGAGACACCGACCTTCAAGCACTACGCCTTTGAGATTCTTTCCCGGTATGATCTATTGATTGAAAATAAAATTTAATGTTGAATCACCATCGATCTTATCATGATTGATGGTCGATATTCTCCCTCACTGGAATATGTATTCTCTCCAAGGACTTGAAAAATCCAGTTCTCAACTCCAATCAGGATCTCTCTCCTCAAGGAAAATACATATATTCAGATATATGAACTCGAAAATTTTTGTACACATAGGGTTTAAACCCCTTCGTAGTGCATTGATCAACTTCCTTTCCTAGTGGAAAGAGAAAATATGATTCATGTAAAATATTTGTTATTACTTCATTTCCTACAATGTACATTGCACAACAATAGCTATTACTGATAGGATTTAAAATAAAATCATTAACACTTGGTAGGACCCTCAATATTCTATCAAATTGGAAAAAATTATGAGTGTGTTGAAAAGTAAATACCAATACCTCAAGTGCCCAAAATCCCAATAGCCCGATCTACTAGATCAACTCTTCACTTATAAAAAATTGGCAACATTTGCAAGCACAACCGACCACCCAACAACTTCATGCAAACTAAACTCTTCATTGGTCCGGGTTCCGATTGACCTTTGTCAATGGAGATTTGGAAATGTTTTGTAAAAGGAAAGGTAATGGATCTGACACACATAACAATGCTCCTAGCTACCAGTCGATCCATGCCTCATACCCATTAGCAAGAGGGATCTCCCGCTATTCTGTCGATCTGGTAACCAGACTAGGCACTATTCTTTCCCATTTCCCAATAGTACCCTATGATCAACGGTTGGAATTCAAGAATCCAACCATCCAATGGACAAAGTTTATGGTGCACTTGAAAAGAAAATTCAACGGCTAAATATGATGTCTTTGGACAGACGAAATTTAAGACAATCGTAACTTTCTTGTCCCCCATTACAACTCTCTCATGACTTTATGGACATTTAATGACAATTAATGAAGTAATTAGTGCCAAGATTTAATGCATTTACCCTGAGAAATATTTGCATAAGCACACTAAGGGACGCTTCAAATTGTTAAGAAATTCTCAATGCTTAAATCCATAAGTCTTAATTCAAACAATTTTCTATGAGATTGCCTCTAACGGGTTAGCTTTAGAACCTATTTTCTATTATTTTATGTAGAACTCTTAGATTTTTTCTTTTAAACAAAAATTACACTATCGATTACTTGCAGGAATTTATAGAGAAAAGTGACTCGGAAAAGAAAACAGAAGTAGACAACTGAAAATGAAGACGACATTGAAAATAAGCTCAATTCGACATTCTTCTTTGATACCACATTCAAGACTAACATGTGCAACAATATGGAGTGGAGAGAAATTTACGAATTCTTCCAACAAGGAGAATTCATTGACGAATATGATTCAAATGTCGATGATTTGGTCGATGTCAAAGCATTGCAACTTCACAAAATTGTTTCCAGGCCACCAATTGTACCCTATTATGACATGGTACGAAGGACAATCTCTCATACTGATATCTCTACATGTATTGTTGCTAATTCATCATGCCAAGTTATTGGTTCCTTTATACCTGAATATGCTAATAATATGTATAGGTTAATCCGACCCACAACCAATCTTGATGACAATTTCATGAACGATTCATAAAGGAAAAATTCAAAAAGGAAGAAATGCAAATGGCTCATTTGATTAGAGAATGGTGGTATGACCTTGATTCTTTCCAAGTCATAGGTGACAAAATATATGTTGTTACTACACTAAAGAAGAATGGCAAGCAACCAAGGAAGAAGCAAAAGAGAGGCAAAGGAAAAAAAAAAACAAGTGAACCAAGAAGGAAACAAGAAAACCCTAACCCCACGTCCTAGGGTTTGGGAGATACCCTTTATCTCACAAACCCTCACGTCCTAGCAAGAAAAAGACAAAAAAAAGGCAAGAAAGGAGAAAGATATAAACTAAACCCTAACTACCCCAAGGCTCACACGTGGGAGGAGGCTATACCACTCCTTCTCCCACAACTATGAGCCACTACAATCAAGCAAAAGGGAGAAAAAGTGAAGGAAAACACTAAGAAATTGAAGAAGGAAGGCTGAGAAATAGATACCAATCCCTTTGAGGGTCTTTTATTATTGTGTGGATGCCTTTGGGTAGCCAAAACCCCTCTCAACTAGATCTGAACCTGCAAAAACTAGCAAGCTATACTTGCTAGAAATGTTACACACAACAATATCAATGAAGAAAAACGTTTTCTTTTTTAGGGCAAAAATTTTTCTTGAAAATTTTTATGAATTTTTTTTATTATGATGACCATCAGACTATATTATGATAGCTGACATATGGATTGTAACAGAAATATAAAGAGAAAGAGAAATAGAAGAATATTGCTTGGAGTGTATGAAAACCTCAAAGGGAGACTCTTTCAACAGGCACCCTAATGAAACCCTTGAAGTTCAACTTGCAAAACTTAACACAGTAGCATGCACACAATGGATAATATGGAGGGTTAAACTAATAAAGTGAAATACTTGCACCCTATCTAGCTAACCACATATATAGATTCACAAGACTACTCTTTGCAAGATCTACTCAAATAAAATACTTTACTTAAGATCCATTCATGCAACCATTATATCAAATTGAAACAACTTTACCTCATGTGTTTGTAAGAACCCAAATACTTATAGCTCTTCCCAAAAATCCCCCAAAGATTCTTTTATTATTGCATCAAGAAATGGGATCTTGGATAAATACTTGCTCCAAAACCCTAAGAGAAGAAGAATGAAAATGGATGGAATAGAGAGAGAGAGAGTGGAAAATCAAGTAGCATAACACTAGCTCATGATATGGTAAGTTGGGAGTGAGGAAGGAGATACATTTATACTTTGAGAGGAAAAAATACCTCTCTTGGATCTATTCCAAGTGTCCACCACCAAGCAAATGAGTATATCTCAAGGCTAGGGCACACCATCTAGGGTTTAAAAGCTAGATCTAGGGTGTAGAAAAATGTGGGAAGTGTTGGGATCAAGCAAAGACGTGTGGTAGGAATTGGGATTGATACCAAGGGAGGTGAGAGGTCTCAAATAATTTAAAAAAAAAATATTTTTGGATTTTATAGATGGAGGGGGGCGTAACTCCTCTTGGAGGGCACACACTTGGGGATGAGGGAAAGATTGGAGGGTGAGAGATGAGGTAAGGAGTGTGGAAACACTCTAGAAGGAGATGTGGGGGGTAAAGGTAGGTAAATCACATGAGAGGGGGACCCTCCACACACTTAAACCCAATTCATAACGTTTCCTACTAGGAAAAACGTCAATCCCCCTAGGGGGCGTAACTTTTTGGTGAGGAGAAGGTGTAAAGGGTTAGAATAGGTTGGAAAAGGTTGGGAGGGTCATGTTATGATTAGGGGGTCTCTCTCTAACCTTTATTCCATCATTTTACATCCTCTAACTCATTATTACAATTTTTACATTTTTGCCATGTTTGGACTTTAGCAATTAAAATTGTTGTTTTAGACTGACTGACACTCCGGGTGGACAAACCCATGGCTAAAGTTCTCTGACCGAGATGAAAATTGGTCCATGGATGTAGGGGGTTCTATTCTATTTCTTTTGAGCACAAATACCCCTATCAAAAGTCCAAGCACCTAGTTTTTACAATTTTTGCTCAAAAATAATTAATTAATTAAATAATTAAACCTCCAAAGTTAGGGAAATTTAATTAAAAATTAATGAATTAAAAAAACCTAACTTAGACTCTATGGAATTCCTCGAAACTTTCTAAGATGTCTTGCATGGTTATTTACAATGATTCCCTATAATAGTTACCAAAAGATAAACCCACTAGAATGTCGTTCACCACTTTGGAGGAATTATTGCAAGTGTGAGGAAAAAACTCAAGGGAAATCAATAAGGTTGAAAAACGCAATTGATAACCTGAGGATAAAACACCCTCGGTGAAAGGAACTCTCCCAGTGAACCGATCCCAAGGTAACTGACCTAGACATGACTCATGCAGACCTATTACATTATTAACCCACACAGAGGTGTGGAAATTCCAATTACAAAAAGAAGTGTTGGGGCCAAACATGCCCTGTAGAACCAAAGTCTTCGAAAAATTTGCATCTGATGATGCATTTCTTCATGGCACATGGAGTTCACGACCTTTGTTGGAGAGGCAGACAACATCTGGCTCCACATGGGGACGTGTTTTCGATCTTCTCACTCGAGACGGAGAGCATACGAGAATTCAACACCTACAACAGAGTGCTCACCAATAACCAGCGTAAGAATACATATATACATGATTAAATAAATAAATGCTATATACAACATCTACATAATGAAATAATGAAATAACTAAAGTACAACACTAATATTTTACAACAAATGAAATCTATGGTACCGAAAAAAATTTCTAAGTACATATTGACATAATAAATTGAAATAATACAAAATTTAAAATACAAGGAAGGGTTAGAGATATGTTACAACCACCCATGCAATGGATGAAATGATGCCACAAGTGTCTAAAACATCCTTGTCCAGGATGACTCACAGAAGACCCCTTCCCAAGTTTTATTAACTTGGAACGTTTTGTGCGGAAGAACCAACCAAACTTCATGCTCCTTCCTTCCTTCAACCAAACAATGGAATATGAAAAGTCATGTAAACTCTGAATACTTTGTTGCACATGACCGTCAAGGTGAGAGGCCAACCAATACTCATGATGATATGACATTGACAAACTGAAGTTTCCTTCCATTTCCACATAATTTTACATTAACTCATCTTCTGGTTGAGAGGTTGAAAAAGAACATACCACAGGAACCATCATACTGTTTTCTTCAATATTTTCATAGTTATCCTTCAAAAAGATTGGTTCCTAAGGAGGAGGGTGGGGACTTGAATCATCTAGATATTTAACATTTTCAAACTCAAATTCCTTTATCTCCTCAAAATGAATGATCGGCTCAACCATGGGTTCCTCCAGAATTTCCCCATGAACTTCCTCATCTCTTTCACCGTGAATCTCAAGTTTAAGGGGGTCTAGATATTCTGTAAAATCATCTTCCTTGATCCTCAATTGATCTTCCATGGACGCAATTTGTTCTCTTATGGCCTCAATTTGTTTAGTATGGGAATACTGTATGTTTAAAATTATTTCCTTAAGCTCCTGAATGGAATATGGTGGAGAATCAACCTCTATGTATGAACTGATTGTTTTTATATTTGGAAGAATTTTCCTCCATTTTTCCATAAAATCATTAACCAATTCATCGTAAACTTCATCCTGATCATGCCCAAACATTTCCAAGAAGGCATGGAAAAAATCCCATATGGTCTTGAATCTCTTATCAGGTGAATCATGGAACCAATAATATGACTCCCCACCAAGAGTCATGACAAACAATTGCATTAGAACATCCTCATAAATAGGTGGATCACACCATTCCTCAATACATTTAATGAAGGCCCTGATGTGAGTAATAGGATCATCATGATCATAAAAATCAAGAATTTTATCAATAACATCTTTAGATATATCATGAGGGTAACCAACAATTCTTGAAAAATCAATAGGACTATAAAAATCATCTATTTCTAACTAGATCATCTAAATAAAGGTCTAAAGAAAAGGACTAGGACCCAAGATTACTAAGGATCCAACAAGAAGAAAGACTAGCTAGCTTCATCCACAAGCTTTTCCAAGTTCAAGGATGAAGCAAAACAAGCTGTGAATTCCTTCTTGCAAAATACCTCGTCAAATTTTTAAAAGTTGAGTTATCAGATGACCAAGATTATTTCAGACAAACAAGAGCATCAAACAAAGAAAAAACAAGAAGGAAAACAAAAGTTAATTTATTATGTTTAGAACAAGCATTGGAAATCAATGAGTTCTTCTTCTCCAAGAATTTCAAGCAGCCAACAAGGATTGATCCTTGTAGTATACTTGATATATTTGTTTGATGGAGTCACCACTTGGAAAGGAAGTAAACAAAAACAACAAATTCAAGTTCAAAGAATTTTTAGTTCTTAAAAAAAAAAAAATAGTCGTTTTGACCAAGGATAAATGACTTATACCCGACAACAGTGCCAAAGATGTTGTTGTCCTTATACACACTTGCAAACATGAGCTAAGTCCGGCTCACTTAGTGTGTCCTTGGAGGCACAATGCCTAGGCTCACAACCCACATTGTCACTTTGATTGGAACCTCTTCCGTCTAGGTTCACTCCTAGGGAAGCCAAGGGGGGTAGTCCCTAGTTTCTAGATTAGTTTTAGAGTTAAGTTCTAGGAGTTAGTTTTAATTTGTTAAGTCTTGGGGGATTATAAACTAAGATGTTAAGGAAACAATGCAGGGTGCAAGGGTTAGCATGTAAATAAAACCTTTTCTTAGGGCAACTAAGACTAGTGCCTAAAGATTGGGCTTGGGGTCAACTAAGTTAAGGGGTTGTTCGTTACAAATAGATTACAATATTACTTTAAAAAGAATAACTTGATCAAATAAATATTAGACACAATATTTACAATTCAAAGAATGCTAAAATACAACAACAAGCTAACCACTTTATTTATTTGTGTTTGTGCACGATATAAAGAGATTAAAACATCACATCACATTTACAATATTATCATCAACATATCACCACATCAACAAAGAAGATTTAAAGATTTAAGCACAAGTGTTATGAAGATGACTCACTCTTCATTATTAAATTCTCAAGGTATTTATTAGATTAAGCCCAAGGTTGAGTTGTTAAGCTTTCTTAAGATTGTTAAGTTTTATTAAGCTTTCACCAAAGCCTCCTCCCCCTATTGCCAAATAACTGTTGGATGCTCAAGATAGTATAGCAACGAGGCTAACCCTATCTTTCTCAGTCATTCCTAAGACAAGAGTACTTCCCGGAAAGTACACATCTTGTGTGCCATGAGACATTCCTCTGCCTACACCCTCCGTTGTTTTCCTCAAGTCTCGTTTTAGATGGTGAAGATGGTGGTCTAAGGTACCCTAAAGAGTCTATTAAGTTATTATATAAGTTAGGTAGACTTTTAGGAGTGTTTAGCAGTGTTTTAAGGATTTTATGACACTTTTTAAGAGTGATTTAATGACTTGACCGAAACTCACTTCAGCCTTAAAAATGTGCTGAGTTAGTTATGAGATTAAGAGCATTAACACATGCATATGTCACTTGATTGCACAATTAAATAGCTTGAAAAAATAACAAGGGCAAGAACAACTTGTCGACCAATAGAAGAGAAGCAATCACACTTATATCATATTCAAGAGCATTAAGTGTGAAAAAGAAAAATATTTAGATGTTGCCTACTTATCAACTTAGAAGCAAGTTACTTCAAGCATATGGCATTAGGAGATCTATGCAATGATTAAGAACACCATCTACTTACTGAAGCATTTAACATCAAAGATTATAGATCTAAGCATGAAACATAAAGATAAACACTTGTAGTGAACTAAGCATGCATGAGATCTAGTTAAGTTGATTATGAGGCCCAATACACTTAAGCTAAAGAATTATTAAGTTTTAGATCTAGATCTAGAATATTTAGAGCATTAACCAATTAGATCTTAAATCACAAAATAAACCCTAAACCAACCTTTTGGGTATTCCTCTCCCAAATAGGTAGGCAATTAATTAAGTTTCTTAGCTTTAAAAAAATTGAGAAAGGAGAGAGACAAGCAACCAAGGAAGAAGCAAAAGAGAGGCAAAGGGAAAAAACAAACAAGTGAACCAAGAAGGAAACAAGCAAACCCTAACCCCACGTCCTAGGGTTTGGGAGATACCCTTTATCTCACAAGCCCTCACGTCCTAGCAAGAAAGAGACAAAAAAAAAAGGAAAGAAAGGAGCAAGATCTAAGATAAACCCTAACTACCCCAAGGCTCACATGTGGGAGGAGGTCGTACGACTCATTCTCCCACAACTATGAGCCACTACAAGCAAGCAAAATGGAGAAAAAGTGAAGGAAAACACTAAGAAATTGAAGAAGGAAGGTTGAGAAATAGATACCAATCCCTTTGGTGGTCTTCGAGTGTTGTGTGGATACCTTTGGGTAGCGAAAACCCCTCTCAACTAGATCTGAACAAGCAAAAACTAGTAAGCGATGCTTGCTGGAAATGTTACACACAACAATACCAATGAAGAAAAATGTTTTCTTTTTTAGGGCAAAATTTTTTCTTGAAAAATTTTATGAATTTTTTTTATTATGATGACCATAAGACTATATTATGCTAGCTGAAATATGGATTGCAACATAAATATAAAGAGAAAGAGCAATAGAAGAAGATTGCTTGGAGTGTATGAAAATCTCAAAGGGAGACTCTTCCAAGAGGCACCCTAATGAAACCCTTGAAGTTCAACCTGCAAAACTTAACACAATAGCATGCATACAATGGATAATATGTAGGGTTAAACTAATAAATTTAAATACTTGCACCCTATCTAGATAATCACATATATAGATTCACAAGACTTCTCTTTGCAAGATTTACTCAAATAAAATACTTTACTTAAGATCCATTCATGCAACCATTATATCAAATTGAAACAACTTTACCTCGTGTGTTTGTAAGAACCAAAATACTTATAGCTCTTCCCAAAAATCCTCAAAAGCGTATTTTATTATTGCATAAAGAAATGGGATCTTTGAGAAATACTTGCTCCAAAACCCTAAGAGAAGAAGAATGAAAATGGATGGAGTAGAGAGAGAGAGAGTGGAAAATCAAGTAGCATAACACTAGCTCAAGATATGGTAAGTTGGGAGTGAGGAAGGAGATCTATTTATACTTGGAGAGGAAAACCTACCTCTCTTGGATCTATGCCAAGTGTCCACCACCAAGCAAATAATTAGATCTCAAGGCTAGGGCGCACCATCTAGTGTTTGAAAGATAGATCTAGGGTGTAGAAAAATGTGGGAAGTGTTGGGATTAAGCAAAGAGGTGTGGGAGGCCTTGGGATTGATGCCAAGGAAGGTGAGAGGTCTCAAATAATTTTTAAAAAAATTATTTTTGGAGTTTCTAGATGGAGGGGGGCATAACTCCTCTTGGAGGGCGCACCACTTGGGGATGAGGGAAAGATTGGAGGGTGAGAGATGAGGTAAGGAGTGTGGTAACACTCTATAAGGATACATGGGGGGTAAAGGTAGGTAAATAACATGAGAGGGGGACCCCCCACACACTTAAACCCAAGTCACAAGGTTTCCTACTAGGAAAAACGTCAATCCCCCTAGGGGGGCTTAACTTTTTGGTTAGGAGAACTTGTAAAGGGTTAGAATAGGTTGAAAAGGTTGGGAGGTTAATGTTATGCTTAGAGGGTCTCTCTCTAACCTTTATTCCATCATTTTACATCCTCTAACTCATTATTACAATTTTTACATTTTTGCCATGTTTGGACTTTAGCAATTAAATTATTGTTTTAGACTCACTGACACTTCGGGTGGACAAAACCATGGCAAAAGTTGTCCAAACGAATGAAACTTGGTCCATGGATGTAAGGGGTTCTATTCCATTTATTTTGAGCACAAATACCCTTATCAAAAGTCCAAGGACCTAGTTTTTACAATTTTTGCTCAAAAATAATTAAATAATTAAACCTCCAAACTTAGGGAAATTTAATTAAAAATTAATTAATTAAAAAAAACTAATTTAGACTCGATGGAATTCTGAAAAAATTTCTAAGATGTCTTGCATGGTCATTTACAATGATTCCCTGTAATAGTTACCAAAAGATAAACCCACTAGAATGTTGTTCACCACTTTGGAGGAATTATTGCAA
>JASDQU010108608.1:133700-145667 GCA_032191745.1 Picea mariana
TAACACAGTGCGGAAAGTCCGCAGTCAGACTAAATGCAGCCTGCGGAAATCAAGTATTTCCGCAGGACAATATATATGCAGCCTGCGTACTATCTTCAAAAGTGTGATTTTGAGAAGATGATAAGTGTAACTTTCTTCCTGAAAATGATCTTAATGAAGAGTTAGATCTTCCATCACCATGTCATTATCATGTCATCATCTCGATAACCAAAAATGTGGATAACACCCCCCCTCGATGAATGGTTGGGATTACATCTCACTCGTTATTCGATTTGAGACCGTCATTCGTTCTTGGAGTTGATGGCCTTATTCTTACAGTACCCACAGTACGAATTTTTATTTATATTTTTGAGTTAACGAATGTTCTTTCACTGCCCCAGATCGAATCCTTGTCTTCTTCATTCACATAAGAATGTTGTTTGCAACTGAGTTCTTTGGCGAATTACACAGGATATTTTGGAGCTAAGCCTCTTTTCCTTCCAAGCAACCCACATAAGAACCATATGCTTATTACTTTGCAAATTTTCGCAAGCTTAAACCTCGAGCAGATTTCCAAAGAGAAACTCTCCCAAGTCATTGATCTTTTCCTTGAATGAATGGTTGGATCTTTTTTGTGCAAACATATTTGCGTTATGTCTTTGGATGGTTGGAGTTAACACTCTAAATGGTCTCATTCGAAATCTAAATGAATTTTAATCACCATCATTAATCGTCACTGAAAGGACAATCCAGATATTTCACATGCAAAATAGAGCTATGAGGGAATATTCCTTAGTACCTCTTGTCGATACCTTAAAACTTCAAAAAAAAATTGGATGTTGAATAATTAGCTCTAACTACATGTCATTATTTTTTTCGGGATTTAACCTGCAACATGAAAATTGAAGAAGGAATATTCTTCGATTCTTTTCTTCGATACCTTTGCATTGGGGAATTGGATCAAGTTATGAATATTCTTCGATACCCCTTGTGGATACCATGAAACTTCACAAATTTTATGGATGTTGAATAATTAGCTCTGAATGCACGTCATCACCCCTTTTTTGGCTTCCACATTCGACACAAAAATCGAAGAAAGAATATTCTTTGATTCCTTTTCACTGACACATTAGAGAAGACTACGAAATCACTCCCTCGATGAACGATGTAGATTTATCCAGATATGTTGAATGACCAGATCTTTCTCTCTGAGTTAATATGTTGAGTGTAAGTTTTAAACCTGTGAATTAAAGAAATGCATATAGATTCTTAAGTAAAACATAAATTAATCAATGGCTCATTCACATAGTACACAAAGATTTATACCAGAAACCCTCAATCGGGGAAAACCTTTCTTATATTCATTATATCGAATTTCACCATTCACCATACAATATATACAGTGTTTTTATGTATTCCATATATACCAAAACCCTAATCCCTTAATTCAGGAATAATTTAGAAAACCGTTAAAAATAGCAAAATCTGCTAAAAATAGAAAAAAACTCCCAAAAACAATTTTTGGGGCGTTTCCTCAAACGCTGCGCGTAACCAGGGGGGGGAATACCTGGCCCCACCCTAGGAATCACCCGGCACACACGACACAAAGAGAACTACTATAGGGATCATTAGACACAGTTGTCAAATTTTACGCGCCAACACACACGCATGCAAAGAATATAACACATAGTCAACATTCTCCCACTTGTTGTTTTCTTTACATCCAGGGGTCCACAGGATTATATAGTCAACAATGCAGGGAAACAATGCCAATTTTTACTCTACACCAGGAGAAAGTTTCTGTGCTCACAGACTTTGTCAATGAATCTGCAACAATATTCAAAGTGTCAACGTTTTCTAGCAACACCTTCTTTTCCTCAACCATGTCTCTCACAAAGTGATACTAAACATCAATATGCTTTGTCTTCGAATGATAAGCTGGGTTATTTTCCATGAAGATTGCACTCTTAATGTCACAATCTAATCTCACTGCTTGTTGTACCAACCCAACACCTAAACACAATCTCTGTAACCATACTGCTTCCTTGCTTGCATGAGTGGCTGCCATGTATTCAGCTTCTGTAGTTGAGAGTGCCACTACAACTTGTATTTTTCTCATCCAATTGATTGCTCCTCCAAATAGGTTAAAAACATACCCACTTGTAGATCTTCTGGAATCTAAATCTCCATCCCAGTTTGCATCAACAAAGCCATGTATGTCCACCACTCTGTCCAATCCTGGTCTTCCTTGGTAGCACAATCCATAATTAGTAGTGCCACGCAAATACCTGAAGACCCTCTTTACTGTTGTCCAATTCTCCTTCCCTGGTTTTGACATATACCTGCTCAAAACTCCCACTGCGTGTGCAATGTCCAGTCTAGTACAGACCATTTCATACATCAAACTGCCAACTGCACTGGCATACAAAACATGGGACATGTCCTCTTCTTCTTCATGTGTCTTGGGACACTGATCTACAGATAAATTTACGCCTATAGGAATAGGAACCTTAACTGGTTTACTTCCATGCATATTAAACCTCTGCAATATTGTCTCAACATATTTTCTCTGATTCAACCAGAGTTTCTTGTTAGCATGATCTCTTTTAATTTCCATTCCCATAATGAAGTTAGCAGCACCGAGATCCTTCATGTCAAATTTGGAGGATAGCTGTGATTTCACCTCCTTGATAACATCCATGTTATTTCCTACCAAAAACATGTCATCAACATACAACACTGCATAAATGAAGTGATTACCAACTTGCTTGGAATATACACAGTGATCATCCCTACTTCTCACAAATCCCAATCCAAGGATGTATGTGTCAAACTTTTGGTACCACATCCTAGGTGATTGCGTCAGACCATATAGTGACTTCTTTAGCTTACAGACCAACGCTTTCTTTCCCTTCACTACAAAGCCTTCTGGCTTCTTCATGTAGATTTATTCTTTGAGATCCCCATGTAGGAATGTTTTCTTCACATCCATCTATTCCACTTCAAGATCAAAACAAAAAACAATAGATAAAAGAAATCTAAGAGAATTTAACTTAGAAACAAGAGAAAAAAACTCACCAAAGTCAATTCCCTCTACCAAGGAATAACCTTTTGCTACTAACTGAGCTTTGTATTTCTCCACTTTTCCTTCTGCATTAAACTTCTTCTTAAACAACCATTTTCTACCAACAAATTTTCTTCCAGTTGGCAACTCAACTATATTGCATGCCTCATTCTTATCCAAGACATCCATTTCTTCAACCATGGTCTTCTTCCATAGTTTACTATCCTATGAATTCACTGCTTCCATGACAGTTCTGGGATCATCATCAATAATAGATAAAGAAAAATTGGAACGAAAATTAGGTGGACTATACCTTTATGGTTGCCTTCTTTCTCTCACTGATCTCCTCAATATTAGGGTATGAGGTTCTTCTTCTTCTTCTGCTTCATCTTCTTCAGATGATTCAGATTTTTCATAATCCAACTCAAGCTCTATTTTCTCTGGTTATTTTTTCCTTGGTAGGAATTCTTGTTTGGAAACATATTTTACCTCTCTAAAAACAACATCTCGACTGTAAACAGTCTTCTTAGTTTCTAGGTTCTAAATATTATAACCTTTCACACCATATTTATAACCGATAAAGATACACTTTTCAGCTTTATTATCCAGCTCACTCATATTTTCCTTTGGAACATGTACATAAGCATCACAACCAAATACTCTAAGATGTTCAAGTGAGGGTTTCTTTCTAGTCCATACCTCATGTAGATTTTTATCATCCAACGCTGATGAGGGTGATCAATTGACCAGGTAACATGTTGTACCCTCTGCCTTTGCCTAAAATTCCTGTCCTAACTCGGCACTGCTGAGCATGCTCCTTCATTTTTCCATCAGTGTCATGTTCATCCTTTCTGCAACTCCGTTTTGTTGAGGAGTGTATGGAGTAGTCTTCTTCCTTTCTATACTACACTTCTTACATAATTATTCGAATTCATTTTCACAAAATTCTCCACCATTATCCATTCTCAATACCTTTATTTTCTTCTCTGTCTGATTTTCTACCAGAGCCTTAAACTCTTTAAATTTATCAAATAACTCAAATTTCTTTCTAAGAAAATAAATGCATGTGTTCCTTGAGAAATCATCTATGAATGAAACATAATACACAGATTTACCTAGGGATGGAACAAGAACAGGTCCAAACACATCATTGTGTATCAACTCTAAGATCCCCTTTGCTCTTGTAGCACAAGATGGGAATCTTACTCGATTCTATTTGCCATATACGAAATGCTCACATAAATCAAAATCCAGAGTGCAATTAGACATACCTTCAACCATACCTTTACCGTGTAGTGTTTGAATGCCCTTTTCTCCAATATGCCCTAGTCTTTGATGCCACAACATGGTCTTGTTTCCAGGGACAGTATTGGTCTTGTATTCTTTATTTTTATGCTCAGGGACAACAAAACTGTTACACCCATTAGTATAAGTGCTTACCAACAACTTGTATAGAGTTCCACACTGAACTCCCTTCATCAACACCATTGCTCCTCGTACCATTTTGCAAGAGTTCTTTCCAAATACAGTATCCACTCCTGCATCATCCAACTTGCTTATAGATATTAGGCTCCTAGCTAGTTTTGGAATGTGTAGAACCCTAGGGAGAGTTCTAATCCTTCCATATTTTAGAAGCAACTTAACCCTTCCACGTCCCAAGATTTTGGCTATCAAGTCATCTCCTAGGAATACATCACCACCATCGTATTTTTCATACTCAGAGAACCACTCCCTATGAGGAGTCATATGGTATTATGCACCTGAGTCGATCAACCATACATCACGGTCTGCATGTGTACTTGTAGATGCCAGGTAAACATCACCACCTTCTTTAGTGGAGGTTTTTGCCTCTGTGAAAGAGGTACTATCAGATCCCTTTGGTTTATCAACCTTCTTAGTCTTGCAATCTTTCTTATAATTCCGTGTTTTACCACACTTCCAGCATTTCCTCAAATATTTTCCTGGAGACTTAGATCTACCTATAGATTTAGGTCTCCCCCCTGAAGACTTACCAGGATTCATGTCTTGGGTACGCCCTCTTAAAAATAAAGCATCTGTGCTATGACCATCCTTTCTTTTTCGCCTCATCTCTTCCAATAACAAGGATGCAACTACATCCTCATACGTCAATGTAGATTGAGTGGTATTACCAATTTCTACTACCAGATTATCCCAAGAGTCTGGAAAAGAACATAGCAAAGTAATACACTTATCTTCTTCTGCAATCATAATATTAACAGAGACAAGTTGACTTACCAGAGTATTAAAGGCATTTAGATGTTTTCACGGAATCTCCATCTTCCATCCTAAGATGATACAGCTTCTTTCTAAGAAACAACTTGTTTACCAGGGACTTTGATTGATACAAATTCCCCAACTTATCCCATAGTTCCTTGGCTATAGATTCTCCCGAGACACTCAACAACACCGAATCTTCCAGGAAAAGTCGAATAATACTCCTTGCTCTTCTTTCCAACTTCTCCCAATCTTCCTTCGACATACCAATAAGTGGTGTACTAGTAGTTTGTGTACTAGTAGGTTATGTACCAGTATCCTGTGTGCTACCAGACGGTGTACTAGTAGATTGTGTACCAGGATCCATAGCGATCCATTGTTCTTTGCCTACAATAAGGTCCTCCATCTTGAGCTTCCATAGCTCAAATTTTTTACTGTTGAACTTCTCTATTTCGATTCTAGAAGAGATCGACATTTCTCTTTATATACTCAAATCTCCACTACAAAAGCTCCCACTAAACCCAGGTTTATCACAAACCTAAGATAAACTTGATCTATCAAGACCGAGCCAAACCCTCAACAACAAAGGCATCCCTCTGAAGCCAATAATGAGCTTTGATACCACATGTAAGTTTTAAACCTGTGAAGTAAAGCATTGCATATAGATTCTTAAGTGAAACAAAAATTAATCAATGGCTCATTTACATAGTACACAAAGATTTATACCGGAAACCATCAACCAAAGAAAACCTTTCTTATATTCATTATATCGAATTTCACCATTCACCATACAATATATACTATGTCTTTAGGTATTCAATAGATACCAAAAACCTAATCCCTTAATCCAGGATTAATTTAGAAAACCGCTAAAATAGCTAAAAATAGCAAAAATTGCCCCCCCAAACAAATTTCGGGGCATTGCCCGAAACGCTGGACGTAACCAGGGGGGGCATACCTGGATCCCCTTGGGACACCCCTAGGAAGAGCACGGCACACACAACACAAAGAGAACTACTAGAGGGATCGTCAAATGCAGTTGTCGAATCTGACGTGCCCACACACACACATGCAAAGAATATAACGCGTACCCAACATCGAGATCGGAATTGAACAGGAGATAGGAAGACTCTGATGCAAATATACAAACACAAACTCTACCATTTTTAGATGTCTAATGGAAAATTGACTAGAACCATTGATCTGGTGGGTTTTCCCTTTTGCAAGTTCGAGAATTAATGGTCGAAATTAACCCACGGACCTGGTCAGTGGCTATTGAGTGAGAAATTTTAAACAACCATATATTTTGCTACAAGTGTCAGAATAATCCCCGTGATACCTTGTTGGAAAGGTATCAGATAGAGGAAAAAAATTATGTAGGTATCTAGGCCAAAAGGTTGACATAAAATTATGGAAACTGCAGAAAAATGATACCAATGGATTTGGGGGGGAAATTGGCCACACCAACTTCAGGAAGCCATATTTGGAGCTACAAGTGACAAAATTAGGAACATGAGGGTTCAATGGAAATATGGAAGAGTGAATAATAGGATGGGATAGGAATTGATATCAGATTGAAAGTAGAAATGGCCCAAAAAATGAAAAACACAGATGGAATCCGAATTTGGATGAAAAATTGGGTATGTAGACTTCAAATTGTCATATCTTGAGATGAAACCAACGAAATCGAGCCAACAGTAGCTCAAAGAAAACATATGATAGAGGAGAATAATCCACAGTGATCACATTCTATAGGTAGAAACCAGAAATGCTCAGGAACTTCCGAAAAACAAAATATAAGGTGAATGGACAGAGGAAATGAGTGTTTTTAAATAGATATCATTTGTAAATTGTCTAAGGATGAAAATAATGACTCATGAGTATGTTCAATTTCTTTGTGTAACTCTTGCATGTGTCCATTTTCGAGATGAGAGAAGATAAATAGAAGGAAAATGAAACGAACAGTGATGAGAATTGAAGGGTGTCTCTCTTGCCTTATAGAAAAGAACCTGTGGCATAGAGAATAGACTTTTGCATTTGTAACAAAATATGGTACTTTTACTTATGAGTAATAAAGAGGAGGCATTTTGAAGTCATAATTGTATGCAAGCTCTTGTGGGACTATTCTACACTTGTATTTGTGTTTTAAGTTTTATGGGTATTGATCATATGAACTATTTATGTGCTTAGTATCTATAATCCTTTACTATTGTGATTTCTTATGGGTGCAGGAATGATGTTAAAGATTTCATTTTCAACTATTTGAGATGATTTCTACAATATTATTGTACTAACATCTCTGGGTTGTCATGAACTATTTATGTTGTCTAGATATTACCTTTCATTGTACTCATCTATTAACTTCTCTCTAAGGATAGGCTAGAATTAGTTAGATTAGATTAGTTAGCTTTTAGTTAGATTATCCTGAATTAGTTAGAAATATTTGGGGGGGTAGTCCATTGTATTTACCCTTTTTATTCTTTTAATTCTGAGTGGCAGCGAGGCCCATAAATTCATGGGAAACGCTACCCCAAATGAGAGTGGGTCTAACTGGGGCTTTCCATCGAGAATTTTCCCTCATCTGATTGAATGGGTCATTCTGGCCTGTCAACACCTTGCTAAAGGGATCTTGGAATACTGACACATGCGATTCTAAGACTTTCCCATGGGGTATTTGGTTTTATTCATGTTTCTTACCATCTCGAACAGATTGGTGTACCTTTCATAGGATGTTTGGGGAATATTCTTAAAACTCCCTTTCAGACTATGCAATATCTCAAAGTTTCCAGCTATCATTTTTTGGACATCCTCTCCCAATAATTTTTTTTTCAATTTATTAAATCCATCGTCATTATTTCTTCTCTTCTCTAAAAACTCCTGATACTTCTTCTGGAGAAGTATGTCTCCATTACCATCACAGGGGGATGGAAACCCAAGTTTGATGAGCTCAATGAAAATAATTTTGGAGGCTACTTCCCCTCTCATCTCCTGCAATATGTTCTCATCATTTTTCATGAACCATAATTTAGTAAGAAACTTTTTGGAATCTATTATGATAAAAGTTATGTCATTGACATTTATATCCTTGAGCTACTCCTTGGTCTTGTTGTTTAGGAAATTTATGATGTCAATATCCAAGTCTGGTTTGTTTTCTAATTCATTGGCTATTATGGTCATATCTTTCATGGCTGAGGTGAGTATCTCAAGATCATCACCTATTAGATAAAAATGATACCAATTGTCAGACATGAATGTGTATATGCTATCCCATATGACATGCTTGGCTTATTTAAGAGTTGATTTTCCTATCACATTCATCTTTAAATTTTCTAAAATTTTAGGGCCTCTTCCTTAGCAACTTTTATTTGGGTTTGCATGACTTCTTTTCTCTTTTCTTGTTCCACAACTCTCTCACCCTTGCATCTTTGTTTTTGAGCTGGCTATTCATAGTGCCTAGATCCATTTATTTTACACTAAGGTTGGCCATTAGCTTAGTTAATCCTTCTGTTGGGTTTGCCAAGGTAGCTTGCTTTGTCCTTGACTTTCCTATTTGGATCACTTGTTCTTGTTGATTTTTTAGGGTCTCATTTCCTTCTTGTAGCCTCTCATTCTCTTCCTATAACCTTGTTATGGCCTTCTTATTTTCAACCATATGATGATAGAGATTCTCTTTTTCCTCACGATTGGCCTGCAACTCCGGTGTCTGCACATGTTGGGATTTAGGGAGGTATAATCTCTTTCTCAAGACCTTGATTTCGGTGTCCTTTTTTTTCACCAATTTTTCCACAACAACGAGGTCTTTAGGGTCTATACCTAGATATATGATCTTCTTTTCCAACTCTATTATCCTTTTTTGGTTGTCCCTGGTGAAAACCTTCTCTTTCTTCAGTTTTTTGTTAACATTGTGTACCATTTATCTTATTTTCCTTTCGCTAGCAGAGGATTGAAGTATGAATTTGTACAACATGTCACTTTCATGTTGATGTAAGTCAATTGTATCAGTTGGCTGAATATTTCCCAACTTGAGTTTAATCTAAGTGGCCTTGTAGTCTTCTTGGGAGAGGGGTTTTGGCACGTTAGATTCCAACAAGGCCAAATTGAAGGCACCTTTTTGATAATCCACTATTGTTAGAAACCTTTTATGGGCTGTCTCTCCAACTTATTGGGGGTACATCTCCATTTTTATCTCTCTATTCTTCCTTTTTTTTATCTAGGATGTGAGAAAATAAGAAGGATTTTTTCTCGATTGCTTCTCCATGGACAACTATTTGTTTGATAATTCCTACTAATAGCATAGCCAAGGATAGATGTTCCATAGTTAATGCTAGTCCCTCAACCTCACTCTTCTCTTAAGATTTTTTCAAAACACCTTTCCCTTTATCCAAGCTCCCTATCACACTATTCTCTATTTCCACTTCTTCATCCCATTTAGGAATTTTTTTCTGTTTACCATCAACATGCATTCCATATTGCATTTCTTATAATTTTCTTTTTGTAGGATGGCTGTTCTGGACTATGTTGGATTGAGCCGATGAGGAAACTTGGTTGGGAATTCTAGTTCCTAGGATTTATCTAGTTTCTTCCCAAGACTCTAGGTTTGTTTTTCTCTATATCAAAGTGTTTGGATGATGTTTATAGGTTCACTTCCTAGCTAATATGACACCATGTGGGTCATATATTCATCATTCGCCTTTATCAAAATCAAAATGTTTAAAATTTTATTCAGCTATAGCAAACTATGTTCTTTGTTGAACCAAAAAGTTGCCAACCTCCTCTGGGAATGGGAAGGTAATGTCCTTTTTGTGTTGGGAAAATAAGAAATGGTCATCCATTAATATTTGTCTAACATATTCCAAGGACAGAGTCTTGGGTGTTAAGAATGTAGGGAGCTTGAACAGTTCTTGTTCAAAACCATACACCCTAATGATAGTATGATCCTATACTAGGTACTGATATCTTGTCCTAGCAACTTTACTCATCTGTAAAATATGCCTCATTTTTTGGGTAACTCTAGGGAGTGGAGTTCCATGTATTAGGGTATAGATGGAATTCATGTATTTATTGATATAGAGGTTGAAACCTCTAGTTTTTTTATTTTCTCCTCATCTCCTGGGTCCATTTAGTGATTGGTTTTAGCCTTCCGGCCTCATCTATAATATTAATTCCCTAAGCATCAAAGTAGGGGTTATTTTGGGTGAGGATGAGATCTACTAGGTAGGATTGGTATCTAAAGGATTTGGTACTATGGAAATTTTCCAACCGAGCTTGCATAAATTACTCCAGGAGGTGGAAGTAGTCAAACTTTGGGAGATTCATGGAATTTGGGGGCCATAAAAGAGATAAAATGCCAAGGATAGCCTCATCAAATTCCCTTTCATGTTCATAACATAGGATTTGGCATATTATAACCAAAGATTTCTTGGTAATTTCAGGGAACATGTTGGATTTAAACAAAGGTGGAGTAGTTGGTAATGGGGTATTGGGGTATAAAATATGAATTAACCTACTTTCTTTCTTAGACTAAGACAGATATTAATATTTATCCTCTAGGGTATGATCTTCTATATTTTCATAATGGGATTTGGGGAAATGGATCATTTGGGAAAGGAAATATCGTGCTATGGATCAGATAATTTGATATCCATAAGTGGACATAAATTTTCCATATTCATATTTATAGTTTGTTTCACACCAGAGGGAAATTTCAAGGAAATTGAAAGTTTGTGGGACTTTGGATTGGGTGAGGTTTTATTCCCATAGGTGTAAGTAGTCTTGACCATTATTGGCATTGGTTTGGGAATTATGAATGATTGGGCATAATTCTAGAAATGATAAGGCTAGGTCAAATATATCACTATCTATGTTAATTGGGGGCTCATTAGCTGCTATAGGATTCTTGGATGACTGAGTCTTGTTAGGGTTTGTGACAATGTCCATTTTATGAGCTTAATGATGGAAATTAATTGCAGAAATGAATGAAGGGACTGGATGGTTTCTTGGGTTATCTTTTGATCATTGGGAGATAAACAATAGGAAGCTATTAAAATTGGTCTGAGAGATTAGGTGTCAACTTGGTGATTTGGATGTAGTGCTCTATGTTCCCAATGAGGTCTTTTTGCTCTTATTTTAAACTTTGAGTTCCATGTGTCACCCTATCATTGGTGGAAACATTTGAATTTGGTGAAGGTGTGAAATTCGAGTGACTTCATGTGTGATGTTAACAAGGACTCACAGACACATGATGACCTCATGTTGATCCAAGGTGGAATCTATGTGGCACAAGGATGGGCCACATGTAATCTGGCTCAGGGTTTTTGATTTGTGCCCTTTGTAAATTCCAGTGGATCCTTCTTATCTAGGTAACGACTAATGGTTGGTCCCTGCATATTCCCTGTTGGAAATCCTACTTGTCTTTTGTCATTCTTTGGGTTTGTTGTAGTGTGACATGTTAGTTCCACGGGGGTTCTTTTTCAATTTCCAAGTGTATACTGTGTCTCGAGGGTGATGGGTGGTTTTCCTGAAAAACCACAAACCACTTCGTATGCCCCCCAATGGTGGTTTCCTCACTTCTCTAGGTGGTGAGAAACCAATTAAAAGAAGAGACGTGTCCAAGGGTAAACCATTTTCTCATCATCGAAGGGGCATTAAAATCCTCGTATGTTCATGATGCAACATGCAACAAGAGTCGT
>JASDQU010108608.1:145698-167099 GCA_032191745.1 Picea mariana
CCCCATGGTTCACCTATAATCCCCTTCACGAATGATTTTAGAATGCCTTTGGGTTGCGATAAGCCCCTTTTTCATCCCAATGAGTGCTTGATCTTGAGTTAGGTTCTTGGGGCACTATTTTAACCCCTTTTAATTTATTCAAACTTAGCTAGGCTTGTTTCTTTATCCATAGGCCTAAAACTATGCTCCCTTTGTCCCAAGTAGGAAACATTAGGTCCTATGGTCTCACAAATTTCCCCATTCTTACCAAAATTTTGATCTCATACTAACAAGATATTCTCTCTTTTGTATGCCCTACATCATCTACATGTCTTATACTATAATCCTTGTTTATTTTCCTTTTTAGGTTATTCATTATCTATAGTAGTTGATGATGAATTTGGTTTTTCCCTGCTTGAGTTATTATCAACCTTTTATTATCGACTCTATATATTTGCACTTCCCTCTACAAGCTCTTCATCAACTCTATAGTATCCACTCTTCTTTTGTTATGGTCAAAACAATTTTTTGGCTCTCGACTTTTTTTGTAATCATTGTCCATCTTTCTCCTTTCCTTTCCTCCTCTCTTTCTCTTCTTCTTTTATTTTCTCTTCTTCCCCTTTTTTTTCTCTTCTCTTCTCTTCTTCTCCTTTCTCGATGAACACTAAAACCCTTCATCGATGGTTAACGAAAAGGTATAGCGGCTATCAACAGTTGGTAAAAGTCTATTGATTATCATGGAAACTGTATATCGGTGATTGGATAAAAGTTCTATCGACGATAAAAAAAAAGGTCCATTGGTGATTGGTGAAAAATTCTATTGATGATCAGAAAAAAAATATCTATCGGCTATCGACGATCAGGGAAAAAGTCTATCGGCGATCAGGGAAAAAGTATAGCAGTGATTAGTAAAAAAATATATCAACTATTGGTGGTATGGGAAAAATAGTATGTGCGATCGAAGAGAAAGTATATTGGTGATCAGAAAAAAGGTCTATTGGCTATTGGTATTTAGGGAAAAATTCTATCGGCAATAAAAAAAGTCTATTGGTGATCGGGGAAAAAGTCTATCGGTGATCGGAAAAAAAAGGTCTATCAATTATTGGCGATTGGGGAAAAATTCTATAAAAAATCAGGGAATTGTTTTATCGATGATCAATGAAAAGGTCTACTCGCGATCAACTATTTTTTGTGACCCACATTTTTCTCTCTCTTCGTCGAATTTCATCGAACTCCTAAAATCTCCATTGGAAATCAATGAAATTCCTTTCACATTGCAAAACTCATTTAAATTAGATATTTCTAACCAAATCTGCATTGGATATAGATAATTGATATTAAGATCAATATGATCATGACCATCGATTCGTTGAACTTCGCCAAATTTGTAGATGAATGTCGACTGTCAATCGCCAAATCGAATTTGATTTCAACCTTCAAGTGCCAAATCTTTTCCAAACTTTGTCGAACTATGAAATATTTGGTGAATTCCACTTTTTCTCCATTGACGATTGACGATTGTCTTCTCTAGTGAACTAAACTTTGTTCTCACTTTGCCAAATTTCTCCAAAATCTGAAATTGTTTGGTGAACTAAGAATTTTAACCAACCCATAAGCAATCTCAACCATTGATCACCAAGTTGAATGCAATCTAGGTTGTCGATTCACTAAAATCCTCAGATGCCATGAAAACATGAAA
This sequence comes from Picea mariana, assembly GCA_032191745.1. Classification (NCBI taxonomy): domain Eukaryota; kingdom Viridiplantae; phylum Streptophyta; class Pinopsida; order Pinales; family Pinaceae; genus Picea; species Picea mariana. The sequence goes on from JASDQU010108608.1 coordinate 147,377, forward strand.
TCTGACTTCCTAAACAAATTTTCAACTTTGCAACTTGCATATCAATGAAATTAATCATCTCTTCGACCATTTTGAGTGCCTTTCGACCTAGATCTTGCTTATAAATTTGACGATTTCACTATGATTTTACAATTTTCCCAAAATTTGAGATAAATCAACTTGTGCAATAGTGAATTTACCACATTCTCACTAAAAAATAGTGACACGACTCCTACGACAATTCCAACCACCCATCTCATTTCCCCATCAATCTGCACAACCTAAGGGATGGGATTTCATTCTTTTCACCATAGTCCCACAGACAATAGACACCCCCTCCAGAGCTCTAACATAGACCATCCAAGAATATCTCTAATTGGGGATTTTTAGGAACCTAACCTACCTAACCCCTCAAGTGGATAGAATAATATATTTCCATGTAATAGTGGTCAATATTAATAAGGCCTAGCAATAAGGAGGAATAAGTCAATTGTAAGAAGACCTAATAAAATCTTTCGCTTCTAGAAGGATCTTCCTCTAGATTGTTCTTTTGGATAGATAGATTTAGTATAAATAAGACTAGAGGGTATGAGAAGTTTTGTCTTGGAAAATTATTGTAATAGATATCTTCTCTACTGGAGGTTCCCCCCTTGAAGAGGAAAGTGAACATTGTTTCCTATCAATAAAGGTATAATTTTGGTGTTGTGGTTCCATATAATTTGTTGTTTCGTTGTTATCTCTACAATATTTCCTTATTTTTTTTCTATGTTAGTGTTATTATCTGCATTATTTCTCTTTTCTTCTAATATAATAGATCTGGTACATTACAAGTGGTATCAGAGAAGTTTCCTCGACATAAAAATGTGGGTTATTTTTTTTTCAGGGTAGAGATATATTTCGACATCTTAAAACTACAGATATATTTTGTTATGCACATAAACACACATTCAGGGAGTAATACACACCGAAAATACAAGAGGTACTCAAGTGGACATCTGTTGGCCACCCTTGTAACCCCTGTTGGTACCCCTTCCAGTGGTAGCACATCAGACAACACCTGTATACAGATCAACCTAGATCTCCGAAATCCCTCCGTAGATAAACCAATTGGTTGCCTGACTATTATAGTGCCACCGAGAACAACACTTGGGAATATATTCTCTAGTACCTGGTTATTTGGGTAGGACGGCAAAGGGAATGATCTAGCCTCCTTAGTTGGTGCCTTGAGATATTGGGTCGAGTACTGTTGTTGGACCCCACATGTATATCAGAGAGATATAGAACAGGATAAAACCTTGTCTCTAGAAACCCTGAATACCCTAAAACGTGGGATAGAAACAAAAATAGAACAAACAAGATCTATTGTCACGCAACTATGCCTTCTACATTTTGGTTGCGAAATTACTACACATTTCTTCCTGTTAAGAATTTGGGAACTTTTTCACTGTAGTATTATTAAGGCTGGAGTATAACTCCACTGGAACACTTAATTGGGACCTATCCCATTGGATTCCCTTTTTCTCCCTGATTATAGTCATGTCTTTCATTTTTAATCCTTTTTTTTTTTTCAGTGGACCCAAACCCTTCTCATCTTCCCTATTTTCCCACCTATTCCATTATATTTCCCTTATCGCCCTGATCATCATGGTACCTATCACTTATAAGTCCTTTTATGTGTTCCCACCCACCCATTTTTCCTTACCCGCACTTCCCCTCTCCAAATGGCCACCACTCGCAACCAAGACCTGCAAGCTTCCATCAATCATGTGAGATCTGAGATTGGCTCTACCAATCCCCACCTTGCACAATTTGAGGCCCAAGTCAAGCAAAAATTTGACACCATGAAAGCCAACTTCGTGAACCAATTTAACACCCTCCAATCTGTTGTCAACCAGTTGTTGAACCACCCTTTGGGTCCTTCCTCCTCGTACCAACCCGATGTTGTTCATTCCTCTCATTCTTTGCATTTTCAATCCAACTCATTTCAACATGACCCCCGTCTTCCCCACGCGGAGGTCAATAAATTTGATGGCTTTGATCCTACAGGTTGGGTCACTCAAATGGAGCATTATTTTTATCTGCATGGTATTACTGATGAGTTGGCCAAACTTCGCTATGTTCTCCTCTATCTAGATATTGAACAATGACAATGGTGGCAATGGCATAAAAATTCACATCAGGGGTATATTTCCTAGACCATGTTTGTTGCAGATCTCTATGACCACTTTGACATTGATACCCACTATCTCGGTTGTTTGACCAAGTTGAAACAGTCAGGCACAATGGAAGAATTTATAACTACTTTTGAGAATTTGGCCTTTCGAACTGAGGGTATGTCAAATGCTTTCTTCTATGAATGCTTTATCAATGACTTAAAGGATGAAATCTGATGCCAGGTTTTCATGGCCCGCCCTCAGACTTGGTTGGAAGCTACTAAATGTGCTGAAGAGGCCCAACAAGTTGTTTTTTCCCAGAAAAAAAAATGCCTCTTTTGTTCCTCGCCCTCAACCCACTAATCCTAACCCCCTTGTCACTCCCCTCAAGGTACAAAAATTAACTAGGGGTAATTGTGATGAAAAATATTTTTTGGGGTACAAGTGTAAGGAAAACAAACTTTTTATGTCCATTTCCAAAGATGTTCCTGACGAATATAAGACAGTTCCACTTATTGAGGAGCCCTCCCTTCCCGATGCTACCCAGGAGCCCATTGACCCAACGAAAGTTGAACCACTCATTTCCTTTCATTCCCTCACTATCTTCTCTACTCCACAAACCCTTAAGCTCATTGGCTATATTAAGAATAGGAAGGTCATCATCCTTGTTGAAAGTGGTAGCACACAAAATTTTATTCATTGTCGCATTGCCCAGGAAACCAATTGCTATATTTGTGTTGTCAATAATTTTCAAATCATGATAGCCAATGGTGGGTCCATGAAATGTGGTGGGTGTTGTGAAAATGTACGTCTTCAAATTGGACATTACCACCTGAAATATCATATGTTTTCCATTGAAATGGGTGGTTGTGACATTGTGCTAGGTGTTGAATGGTTACGCACTTTGGGTCCCGTTCTTATGTTTTTTAAGGAATTAACCATGCAATTCCAAGAGGAGGGACAAAGGTATCACTTCCAAGGTCTCAAAGTTGGTTCTCCTGAGATCATTAGTTTCCATTGCATGGAAAATATCCTCAAGAAAGGCCACTTCGATATTATTTCTCAACTCCATTATATTCACGTGATTGAGACACCCTTTGTGCATCCTAACCTCCAAGCTATTTTCTCCAAACACCAAGTTTTTTTTTCCACTCCTCAGGGACTTCCACCTTCTCTTGGTGTTCATGATCATTGCATACCCCTTGTTCCTGTCATTATTCCTCCCAATTTTCTCCCTTATCATCGTCCCTTTCCCTAAAAGAATGAAATTGAGAAAATAGTGCAGGAATTTCTACAAGCAAGTGTTATCTGCCCTAGTACCAACCCTTATTATTCTCCTGTGGTCATGGTACTTAAGAAATAAGGTACTTGGTGCATGTTTCCTAACTTTCATGCCCTCATTAAACTCACCATCAAGGACAAGTTTCCCATTCCTGTCATTGATGATCTCTTGGATGATTTGAGTGGTGCTTAGTATTTCACTAAACTTGATCTACGTTATGGATACAACCAAATACATATGCAAGACGTTGAAATCCCTAAGACTTCCTTTCGAATTCATGAGGGTCACTATGAGTTCTTGGTCATGCCCTTTGGATTTTGTAATTCCCCCTCCATCTTCTAAATCCTCCTGGATCATGTCTTTCATCATTTTGTCTTAGTTTTCTTTTATGATATTCTCATCTATAGTAAAACTTGGAAATCCCATCTTTCCCATGTGGATCAAGTTCTTCATCTACTCTCGCAGCATCAAATTTTCCTTAAACACTCTAAATGTGCCTTTGGCACTTTGGAATTCGAGTACTTGGGTCATATTGTTGGCAATAATGGTATCCGAGTGGATCCTAAGAATATTAAAGCAATGCAGGATTGGCCTCACCTCAAGACTATCAAAATATTGCATGGTTTTCTGGGTTTAACATGCTATTATCGCAAGTTTGTTTAGAATTATGGAAATATTGTGGCACTTCTCATTGCTCTACTTAATAATAATTCTTTCACTTGGACTCTCGAAGCTGATCTAACCTTTCAAGCATTGAAGGCGACTATGTGCACTACTTTGGTATTGGCCCTTCCTGATTTCACAAAGAAATTTTTCCTGGAATGTGATTCCTCTGATAGAGGAATTAGAGTAGTCCTTATGCAAGAGGGTAGATCTTTGGCCTTTACCAGAAATCAATTTTCAGAACACCATTTGGTCCAATCAATCTATGAAAAGGAAATGTTGGTTATTCTTCATGCAGTGGATCTATGGCACCCTTATCTCTTAGGGAAATGCTTCCAAATTACGACAGATCATCAAAGCCTCTAGTATTTTCTAGAGCAACAAAAATGGGTAACTAAGCTATTTGTATATGATTATGAGATAATTTACAAGAAAGGTAAAACAAATGTGGTTTTTGATGCTCTTTCTTGAAAATATGAAGATGAAGGGTCCATGTTCTTCCTATCCTTCATTGTACCATATTGTCTCCAAGTTGGCCACTGAGAATGGCTACAAGATCCTAAAATTTCACATCTAATCCAACAATTGGAAGACAATTCTCCATTTTTCCCTAGGTATTCTTGGCACAATGATGAGCTTCACTACAAAGTTCATTTGTATTTAAGTAAACAGTCACAACTTAAATCCACGATGCTTTATGACCTTCATGCTACTCCCACAGCTGGGAACTTAGGGTTTACCAAAACCTATGACAAGGTCAAACGTTATTTTTTTTGGGATGGTATGAAAAAGGACATTCACACTTTTGTGGTAGAATGTGATGTTTGTCAACGTAAGAAGGGAGAAACATTCAAATCCCCCAACACACTCCAACCGCTTCCAATTCCACCCTCTATTTGGAGGGACATCTCTATGGATTTCATTGTGGGATTAACTAAATCAGGAAATAAGTCAGTCATCATGGTGGTAGTTGATCATCTTTCCAAGTATGCTCATTTATATGCTCTTCAACATCCATTTGCTGCATCCACTGTGGCTCAACTTTTCATGGATCATATATTCAAGTTTCATGGCATGCCTCATTCTATTGTTTCTGATGGTGACCCCAATTTCACCAGCAAGTTTTGGCAAGAATTATTCAAGCTGTAGGGAACCCAATTGCATCTTAGCACCGCCTATCATATCCAGACTGATGGTCAAACTAAAGACATCCACAAGTGTTTAGATACTTATCTGAGGTGTTTTTCCTCTGAAGGAAAAATAAATGGGCTCAATGGTTACCATTAGATGAATGGTGGTACAAAACTTCTTACCATACAACTACTTGCATGACTCCTTTTGAAGAAGTACATGGAAAAAATACACCTTTTGTTCTCTCCTACATTCCAGGTGTCTCGAAGGTCTAGGCGGTTGACCAAACACTTACAGTTCGAGAAGCTATTCTTCGTACCCTCAAAGAGAATTTGGTCATGGCTCAAAATCACATGAAGCAACAAGCTGATCAAGGTTTCTCAGAACGTCAATTTGTTCAAGGGAACCATGTATTTATTCGATTGCAACCTTATAAACAAACTTCACTCAAGGCCAAACATTGTCAGAAACTGACGCCCAAATTTTATGGTGCTTATACATTTCTCAAGTGCATGGGATAGGTGGGATATCAGTTAGATTTTCCTAGTTCTTCTAAGATCAAACCTATTTTTCATGTCTCTTGCTTAAAGAAGGTTATTGGAACTAAGTTCCAAACTCAAACCAGCCTTCCTGAGTTGGATGAAAAAGGATCCATCTGGTTGCATCCACAAGTAGTTTTTGACCGGCGTGAGCATCATCTTAGTCAACACACCATCAAGGAAGTGTTAGTCTAGTGAAAAGATACAACTCTCGCAGATGCCACCTGGGAGCCAACTAACATTTTGCAAAAAATTCCTCATCTCAAGCCTTGAGGACAAGGATGATTTTAAGGGGGAGGTCATGTTAGGGACCTAACCTACCTAACCCCTCATGTGGGTTGAATAATATATTTCCATGTAATAAAGGTAAATATTAATAAGGCCTAGTAATGAGGAATAAGTCAATTGTAAGATGACCTAATAAAAGATTCCACTTCTAGAAGGATCTTCCTCTAGATTTTTCTTTTGGATAGATAGATTTAGTATAAATAAGAGTAGAGGGTATGAGAATTTTTGTCTTAGAAAAATATTGTAATGGAGCTCTGCACTGTTGGAGGTTTCCCCCTCAAAGAGGCAAGTGAACATTATTTCCTATCAATAAAGGTATAATTTTGGTGTTGTGGTTCCATATAATTTTTTGTTCCATTGTTATCTTTGCAATATTTCTATATTTTGTTTCTATCTTGGTGTTATTCTCTGCATTATTTCTCTTTTCTTCTAATATAATAGACCTGGTACCTTAGAGGGCTCCAGGAAATCCAGTTGCAACAAGAGTGCTCACACAACCTATAATTTCTTTTTGGGTATTTTCTCACCATAAATCACTCACATGCATACCAACCTCCTTTTCATCACAATTACCAGCTTCAACAAACTTTCTACAGTCTCCACTGTGGTTGGCCACTCTTTCCCAACACTCAGGTCTATTTTTCCTCCCTTCTTTCTAACTGTAAAAGTTGTTCTTTCTTCCCCTTAAAAAATCCTCTTCTCCCATGTGCTCTTAACTCTTACTCTTCCCCCAAGGATGATTACACTAAACCCATACTGTCATAATTGAGTGGGATGACTTCATGACCCAACCTCTTAAATGAATTCAATGATTGAGTGTTGAATGAGTAAAATGGATAAATGAGTAAATGACAAACTAATGAATTATTAAGATGGCTTGATACTCAAGGAATATGAAAACCCTTACAACCCCATTAATCCCCCTCTCTTATGGAACCATAGATCCCAATTGCTCTCGTCCTTACCCATCTACAATTGGCGGTGTATTTCATTCTTTTATTTTCAATGTACAATGTTTACATATTACATTGTTTGGCTTGCAACCATTCATAATACGTACAAATATACAATGCTACATTGGGGATGAAAACTAGGGTGTTACAATATGCTTAAGGACTTAAATTCTTAGAACATAACCACTCTTCTTGAGTGAAAACCCTCGTGAATTACCTTAGTATATTTCTCCCAATATTGATAAAGAATAGTTCTAGGGCTTGGAATCTTTAGAGGCCTTATGGAAGCCTTAAGGAAGTGTCTTCCCATCAGAAAAATTCTTGGTTCTAAAGAAAACTTGACAAATTTAGCATATTGCATGAAGTTAATTTTCATGCGATACATGGTGTATTGCATGAAGATAATATTGACAAGATATAGCATGTATCGTGTGAAAAATAATTTCGCGCGACATGGCAAAAGCCACAAAGTTTTGTGGAAAAAAATTCAAGTCTATGATTTGGGCACTAGGCGTATCGCAAGAAGAAAATATTCTTGTGATATGTTGCAAAGGCTAAAGAATTTGATGATGTGATACAGTGGAGATGCCGAAGAAGAATAAAAGGAGACTTAGTGAAATTTTGGAGGAATCTTGGCTTATTGCATGAAGATAAATGTTCATGCGATGTGGTGTATCACATGAAGATAAACTTTGTGCAATACATTGCATGGGAAAAAAATGTGTGTGATACAAAAGAATCATTACAAGGTGGATTTTTTTTTTTTTTTCTGGAATGCAGCATATCACATGGGATAACTCTTTCAGAGATGTGATGAGACATCGCATATAAATAAAATTCTAGTTGTTTGATAAGGGAAAGAAAGGCCTTGTTGCAGAAAAGATATTTTTTTAAGGTGTGATACACCACACCAAAATATTTTAAGGGTGTGATGTGTCACAAGTACGATAATTTTTTATGATGCGATAAAGAGGAAAATAAGGAAGAAAAGAGGCAAAGGGAAAAAGAGATGAAGAGATAAATGAAGAATAAGTAAGGCAGGGAGTCTCAAGTCATATAAATATAAGATTTACTGCGATCCAATGTATCACATGAAGAAAATCTTCATGCAATACATCGCAAGACAATAAGTTTATTTACAACGTGAAAACAAGCAAGATCCTTATCACACGATGAAATTTTTTGAAGAGCAATGTATTGCAAGGCTAAAAATGATTAGGGTGTGATAAGAACTTCCTTAATGGTATGATATGGCACCTAAAGGAATATTTCTAATGATGTGATAATCTACAAAGTAGACTTTTTCCTTGGTAAACATGAAGTTTAAGGGGTGTCCGTACTTGGTATGACTTGGAACCATATGAATGCCACATAGGAAAGGATAAAATGTCACCTATACATATGATAACATGTGAGGAGAGAGAAATTCCTTAATAAATTGAAAAGGCCATAACTTTATGCTCATATCTCATAATTGAGCAAGAGTATAGTTGTTGGAAATATCTTGATGAGAAGAATACATTTGTAAACTCACAAGTGACATTGGAACAATGTTTAAGAGGAACAAATTGAATACCCCACCTCCTTAATGACATTTAGGGGGTTGGGTATGCTACATATATCAAATATGATTGAAAATTAAGTGCAAATTTGGGGTTTATAGAGTGAAAAATATTTTTTTGGATGTGCCAATATATGATTTGAAAATTGAAAATCAAATTCCAAAATTACCAATATAGGATTTCAAAACTACAAAATCAAAATATGAAATTCCTAACATTGGCTTTCAAAAGTGAAAAACAATATTCCAAAAGTGCCAATATCAACTTCCAAAAGTGCCCAATATCATATTCAAAAAGTGAAAAATCAAATTCTGAAAATGCAAATATTGAACCCAAATTTGCAATTTCGAAAGAAAATATTGACACTTTTGACACCAAATTTTGCACTTTAGAAACCCTAATTTTGGAGTTTATAAAAAATACTTTCAACCTATATTCAAAGGGGATTAGACTTGAATTATTCCAAATATAATAAAAAAGGGGTTAAGCCTCCCCCTTCACTTTCTGTGGTCTCTTTCAACCTCAACAACATGATGGAAATGTTGAAATACATATTATTTCAGTATCAAGCTTTGTTACACATCAAAATCCCTCACTTCAATGATGACCTATTGTCGTCATTTCAAGTTTCGCAAGTGTCACATTCTAGCCACAAGTGTCGCAAGTGTTGCAGACATCATATAGTCATTTTGCCTATGTTGTGTCTCGAATGACATCACAAGGAACACTTGAATACACCCTCAAAGACTGGTTAAAAAAGGACATGTCATTCGATGAAGAGTACAAAGCCTTTTTCCTTGAGAAAACCACTTAAAAATGAATTTTGAAGGGAAACGCTCCCCCACCCACTAACAGGGAGGGCTAGCACTCCCTGGCCTTCTTTGGGGGAGCATTGTAGCACTCTGTACACCCTTCTGGGGGAGCACTAAGATTTTTTGAGGAAATCGTGGGAAGCACTCCCCTACCCACTAGTAGGGAGCACTAGCGCTCCTTTCCATCCTTTGGGGGAGAATTGTATCGCTCTGTGCACCATTATGGGGGAGTGTTATGCTATTGAGAAAATCAGGGGAAGATCCTCCTTATCTCTGAAATTCGTTGGATTCGAATCTGAGGTCAAGGCTGGATCTTAGGGAGGATCTACAACTAATGGAGAAAGATCCTCAACCTATCCCAAGAATATATAAGGTGGTTATGCCTCTCCAAGCCTATATACAGAGGCATCCCCATGGTGAAAGGAGAGAATGGAGAAATTGAGAGATACCTAACTTATGATATCATGAGAAGTGATATTGGGAAACATTAAAGGCATCAAACTTATGATCTCATAAGGGAGATAATCAGTGAAGCATATTCATTTTGTTCGCGGATCATTTGAGCAAGGGGTTGGACAAGGAGAGCTTGGTGAGGCTGTTGAATCTGCATCAAAGGTCTGTAAGTATCTCTATTGAGTTCTCATTAATACATGTTCTTGGCATGTTTCCTTCAAGATTGTTTATGACTACATGAACTTGTCTTTAATGGATAGATATAGTTTCAAACTAATCGTAGTAGAATAAGAAGCATGCTTTGTCCTTGATTGGATTGTAGGACCTGTTGAAGAGCTTGTGGATTAGAGATCAACTTGGAACTGGGAGAGGACAAACATCGTAAAAATGTACATCTTCTTCCTCTTCTATATATATTATTTTAGCTAGTTTTAAATGGATTTCAGTGACCAAATTTATCACCTTTCTATCTTGGTTATTGGGGTCTATATCCAAGAGGAAGTTCACCTGTAACAGAAATTGGTGACTCCACTAGGGAAGTGAAATTTCAGTTTTGGTTTCCTTCCTTGGTCTTGTTCCTGCCCTTTTACCACCTTTCATATCACTTTTACTATTTGTTCATCATCCATTATCCTTCTCCTACCTTCACTAGCAATTTCACCAATGTTTATGCATTCTAGGTGAGTTTTTTTGCATTTTTTGGCTCTTTTTCTGAGATTCTGGGAGGACTAGCGACCCCTCCCCCCCCACTCCCCAGGCCATACCAGAGTGTTTATATATATACATTTCTCCCCTACAATGTTTTAGGGAGCATTTTAACGCTCTGTACCCTTGAGACAGGGAGTGCTACTCTCTTTTTGGGGAGTTTTTGCCTTCTTCTTCTCAGTCTGTTGCAGCTTGTTTTGCAGAGGTCTTTACCTAGAGTCTGTGGTTGGTTTGTGAAGTTGTTTGGATTGGTTTTTGATTCTTATCGCTACCTATTGTATTTATTGGAGCTTGAAACATTTTCCAGAAATGTGAAATTGCCTTTTCTAGATGCTTGTTTTGTCGGGACAATTTTGAGTGATTTCTCTTTCTCCCTGTCTTTTCTTCGATTCTTCTCTTCATTTTCTTCTATTCCTTGAATTCCTGATTGGTTGTATAATCCTTGATTGTTTTCTTTTTAGAACAATGTTTTACTTGTTTTATTTCAGTTCTCATTGTTTTGAGTGCATGCTTTGTTTGAAGACCTTTGTCACTTCGTGTCTTTTGCATCTGCGTCTGACTCTTTATTCTGATTGAAAGTTGTGGAGCATCAAAGGATTTGTATTTAATTTCTTTATACACTAGAATCAAACAAATACCATAGTTTCATTCTTTCTTTTGGGTAGTGAAACTAGCTTTCATTTGAAGTAGCGAAATTGCATGTTTGTTTTGGCATTTTAGGACATTGTGCATCTGGGAATGATAAAAGTTTTCTCCTTCTCGTAATATAGCTTTCATCGAAGTGAAATATTTGAATTCTCATTTCTTTGTATTGTTTAGAGTCGGTCAAAACATCATTTAGTCCACTCCATTTTCCTCTTGAGTAAACAACAACCTTAAAATCAAGCGCTAAACTAAAATTTATCAGACATTTTTACATTTTTTTTTAGAAAACCTACATTAGCTTATGGTGTAGGGATTTGGAATAGGTTGAAAAGATAAATTTCCAAAGATTTCAAACAAACTTAGAATCTTGTGATAGGGAGAGAAAATCCAATTTTCGTATAAGCTTATTGGGATCTTCCTCTCACACAGGGGTTACGCACGAGATCGCGTTCGAGAGAGTTACATAGATTATCCCTCCATGGTTTAACTATTCATAGTAGTCAGATCGTATATTGGGGATTATTCTTGAGATTCAACTATCTTCATTTGGTCCCGGTGCTTCGTGAAATCCGAATTCGTTTAGGGTCCTCTAGAGTTCTACCACTCCACTTGTCCTAAATTCTCTTGAAGGATTTCAGACTTGTTATCTTGCCCATATGTTTGGACTAGACTATCGACTGTACCTGCCCAGGGGATGACTACGAGTTGGTGACCTTAGTAGTGATAATATTCAGGTTCTTACAAAAGGTGACGGTGAAGGGAAGTTTCACTGTACCTGGAACAGACGTTGGTCAAACTCACTCAGGCTCCTTGGAGGGTAAATCCACAATTACTATGTGGAATCTTGCACCAAGGCGTAAGTACGTTAAGCAGGTTACCAACGTAACTGATCCACCTGCTCTATCCCCACCCCTTCCTATATTGATCTCGTGAAGTTGGATTTCATCACCGACTAGTGATTTCATTGTGGGAATTTTTGTTTGATTGTTTGCTTCTTAGATTCATAGTGTGTGTTTTTTGTGTTACTTAGTGGACCTTAGGTCAAGTCAGTGTTAATGGCATAAAATCCTGAGAGTACCAATGGAGGAACCCCTTGTCCCAGGGAACCTTTTACTTTTCCTTCTTTTGGAAACATTGGTGCTCCGTACATTGCCACACTGAGTCTTTCGGGACTCACCATCGGATTACCGGTTTAGTTGTTCCCCACTCTGGTGATCATGGATCTTATCGGTGCTTCAGCTGCACCTAATTCTTCAGATGTAAGCAGGGATGAATTTAAGGATGGAAATTTATTTTAAAATGTACAAACATTAGTGAATCTTACTAATCCTTCATATTCCAACTATAAATGTTTGGCGATATTTTTGTAAAAAAAATTAAATTTCTAAGGATTTTATATATTTTGTATAACATTTTGGCGATTTTTGACGTAAAATAGTTTTATCCTATAGAATTTGGGAGAAATGTTTTTAGAATAACTAATCTTTTTTTTGGAAAAATCATGGAAAAATAGCCCATGAGAGAAACTTAGCCCCTAAAATCATCCCTGGATGTAAGTCCACCACCCACACATCAACCTCATGTCGAATTTTCGCCTTCTTCACCCATTAAGTCTCCTTCTCTTTCTCCTTCTTCGCGTAGTGAAAGCTCTAAAGAAAGTAGCTAGGTTGATAAGAAGAAGAAGAAACAGAAAGAGAAGAAGAAGAAGAATCCGAAAAGTACTAAACCTCCAACCATATCAGATGTTGGATCCAAGCAACCAGTTAAAATTAATCGTACTGGGATTTTTGATGAGGATGACAAGATTAAAACGAAGAATCTGAAACCCAAATTCCCTTGTAGTATTTGTAAGGGTGACCACTTTCTGAGGGATTTCCCTAGTATTCCTAAGGTGTTAGAAATGTGGCCCTCCACATCATCGGCCTCTGTTAGACATGTTGGTGACACCCCGTCAACTAGTGACATTAAGGTTGGTAAGAAGAAGACAATTGTCAAATTTCCTTGTATGTTATGTGATGGTGATAATTATTCTCACCTTTGTCCTCATATGGACGAGGCTTCTTCTCTTTTGGAAAAGCTTCAACTTCCAACTAGTTATCGTAATATTTCCCCCAACCCATTGTTAGTTGATGGAATGGTCAATCCGGTTCCATCCCCAGTCAGTCCGATTGATTAGGTGGTCAATCTAGTTTCATCCTCGGTTGAACCACTAACCAAAGTAGTTGATCCAGTTTCGTCATCGATCAGCCCCACTTTTCATATGAAAAGTGAAACCCAAGTGACTGATCCAGTCCCATCATTGGTCAGTCCCACCCTTCATCTGAAGAGTGCCAATGTGTTCGATTCCACTCCTCCTCTGACAAGTGTTGAAGTGGTTGCTCTGGTCCCTTCATCGGTCAGTCTGATTGATCATATTGTCAATTTGGTCACGTCCTTAGTTGAACTAGTTGACAAAGTGGTTTATCGAATCCCATCTTTGGTCGATCCTTCTCTCCCGTTATAGATTGTAACCCAAGTAGTCGATCCATTTCCATCTGTTGAACCCATTCTCCCCTTGGAGAATGAAACCCAAGTGGTCAATTTTATGTCATTATCAATCGATCCTACTCTCCCACTAGAGATTAAACCTGATTCTACCCATGTTTTTCTCGTTGATACATAATCTATCGTACTAGGGGGCATTCCTCCTTCTCTCACAAAACCCCCTCCAAGTAGTGAGGCCATCCTTTTTTATTGGGGTGTGCTAACTGGACCTTGTCTTCCCTCTCACATTCCTTTCAAGATTCTAGTACAGGTTTGTGGTCAACACATTCCTCATGCGTTGATAGATGAAGGTTCATTTGTTACTATTTTGTCCTTTGTTGCTTGGCAAGCTTTGTGTTATCCTCAGCTTGTGCCAGTTACCCAGACTCTATTCACTTTTAACAGAAGAACCAGTCACCCTTTAGGGATCCTTCCCTAGTTTCCCGTAACTTTGGGAGGGAAAACTGTCTTTATTGATGTTATGGTAGTCCAGGACCACTTGGATTTCGATTTACTCCTTGGGCGAGATTATGTCTATGCCATGAAAGATATTATGTCCACTTTTTTCGGTGTGATATCTTTCCCTCACGATGGAATAATTGTGACTATTGATCAACTTTCATGCATTGGTATTGACTTGATTACCAACCCAATGACGTCCCTAAATGGTTCTTATATGCATTCGATATCACCCCTTCCATAGGTCAATTATGTGGCGTTATCTGTCATGCCTTAAGCTAGCAATGAAGATGAGACTCTCACCATAAGCTCAACCTTTTGTGGCTTAGATTCGGTAGTTGACATGGTGATCTCTTTGGTAGGGCTATTGGAGCCTGATCTCCTTACCCCTATCACAAACCTCGAAATGTGTTCCTTCCAGAGTGTTTTTCTTTCATCCAGTGAAGATCTCTTGGAAGCCATGATTGAAGTTTGTCCCTTGACATGTATTCCTTCAGAAGAATTATCCTCTTGGAAGCCATGATTAAGGAGAATATATGAGCATAGTTTCCCTTTCTGTGGCAAGCTCATTAAAAAATGAAACAAAAGATATGATCATAGTTTCCCTCTCCGTGGCAAGCTCGTTAAAAAATGAAACAGAAGCTATGAGCATAATTTTCCTCTCTCTATCAAGCTTGTTAAAAAATGAAACAAAAATCTGGGGATTGAACCTAGAGCCTTGAGCATAGTTCTTTTCCTTTGTCAAGATCATTAAAAAATGAAACAATCACCTCTCCTAAAAAGTCGAGTCTTTCGTTAGGTCTCGTATTTGAACCTTCATTTCATCCACCCTTATCCCTTTTTCTCCATTTAGTACAAAAATTGGCGACAACCTCAAAGTTGGTGAATGAATTGAAGCTTGGGGGGCATGTCTCCAGCCTTTGATTATCATTCTAGAGTTATTCCACTATATTTTCTAGTTGGGGGAAGAGTACCAACCATCCATGGGTATCCCAACCTTTGGAAATGACGATGGGAATTTACAAGCATAGTTTAATTTTGTTTCAAGCTTGTGTAAAAATGAAACCAATACTGAGCTTAGTCTTTGTTCTTTCTTGTGCTTGTAAAAACATGAGAATGTAACCGAGTAGACTTCTATAACTTTTTCGGACTCACACGGATACACAAAAAAGGAACCCCCTAGAGTCATCTTTGAGCTCTTTTCAGACTCTCTAAACATGAAAATATTGCCGAGTGATCTTGCTTCCTTTTCCACTCATTAAAAGGTTTGAAAAGGGCGTCTTTCAAGTGATAATTTATCTTTTTTAAGCCTCACAAGACTAACATTACAAAAAAGGAACCTCCTGGAGTCTCCTTTAAGCTCTTTTCAGGCTCTCTAAATGTGAAAAGATTGTTGAGTGATCTTGCCTCCTTTCACACTCCTTAAAAGCTTTGAAAGGGTGTCTTTCGAGTGATATTTTATCTCTTTTTAGGCCTCGTGAGACTAACATTACGAAAAAGGACAACACTGGAGTCGTCCTTAAGCTATTTTTAGACTCTCTAAACATGAAAAATCATTGATTTTACCTTCTCTGAACTCGTTAAACAATCATACATTGAAGGGCCCATATGGGACCGAACCCTTGCTTCTTCCAGTTTGTTAAACAAAGGAAGAGGGACTTACCGAAGGTGAGTTATATCGAGCATGTGTTACCCTCCTCGAGCTCATTAAATAAAAAAGAGGTACTCGTATATCTGGATGGGGGGGAAATTTGAAGGAAGCAAGCCAATCAGTTTTTGAAAACATCACCAGTCACTCTTACAATCGCCCTTGAACATGACACTTTATATTTGCATACATTTTAATCCATTAAACCTATACACTGAACCAATACTCTGAGTTTATTTACTCCTTTGGGTCACCCAACGAAAGTCATAGTATCCACTACATCATCATGTTTTGGTCCATGTCATGTTTCTGTTGTTGTGCCTCAGTGTTCAAGGGAAGTATCTACCTCGAGAATCAACCATCACAAATATCATATTTCAATACCCGTGTCAGTCCATGTTTATTTGATCTACCCACTTACATCTTTGTGTCAATTTCATGTCATTGATGGGGGATACATAAAGGTCCTCCTTCGACGAGTCTGTTCTTGTTGACTTCAACATATTATCTGGGAATTAGACTTAAAAACCAATTAGTACCTTGGGACCTGCATGTTTCTATGGTAGGCCTCCTCTCTTCCGAAAATAGATTTACATCATTGAACTTTGATCGGATGATTCCACGAATGTTCGACTTCATCTCATCTATTCACATTCGATGGAATGTACTAGGGTACCTTGGGAATCATTGACATCAATGGTGATTTCCCTCGCACTTGTTAACAGTTTACCTCATTGATCGGTGATCAAGTGATTTCTTCCATTTTCGACATCATGACATCTATTCACATGGTTATATTTGTACTACATCAGGATTAGTAATAAGACCCTAGGTTGATTAATCACTCTGATATGTACTTTACCCAGGTTGCGACAGAGTTTCTCTTGAATATTGACACATATACTGTCACATACATCCACTTTGTATTGGTCTGTGGCTATGTCTTGTCGTCTCGTAGATCCACTGTGTATTTTTTTTGGCTACGATTAGTTCATGTCATGGGAGTATAGATCCACATTGTATCTTTGGTGGCCATACCTTGAAAGTCTTTTTCACCCAAGCATAGGTATGCCTGCCTTGGGTTTGAAACATATCATAATATTTGTTTGATGGTTGTGTGCAGTTTCTACCAGGTTCTTTGAGTCCATACTCTTGCTCGAAAAAGTCTACAAAGTACTTCAGTCATCATTTTCCGTCTTCTAACTTTGCACTCCGGGGGAAAATCGGTTACACATCAAAATCACTCACTTCAATGATGCCCTATTGTCGTCATTTCAAGTTTCGCAAGTGTCGCATTCTGGCCACAAGTGTCGCAGACATCATACAGTCATATTGCCTATGTCGTGTCTCAAACGACATCACAAGGAACACTTGAAGACACCCTCAGAGACTGTTTAAATAAGGACATGTCATTTGATGAAGAGTACAACAGATTTTTCCTTGAGAACACCACTTAAAAAGGAATTTTGAAGGGCAACGTCCCCCCACCCATTGCTAGGGAGTGCTAGCGCTCCCTGAACTTCTTTTGGGGAGCGTTGTAGCACTCTGTACACCCTTCTGGGGGGGCACTGGGATTTTTTGAGGTAATCTTGGACATCACTCCCCTACCCACTAGTAGGTAGCACTAGAGCTCCTTTCCCTCGCGTTCTGTGCACCATTATGGGGGAGTGTTATGATGTTGAGAAAATCAGGGGAAGATCCCCCTTATCTTTGAAATCAATTGGATTCGAATCTGAGGTCAAGGCTGGATCTTAGGGAGGATCCACAACTGATGGAGAAATATCCTCAACCTATCCCAAGAATATCTAAGGTGGTTAGGCCTCTCCAAGCCTATATAATGAGGCATCCTCATGGTGAAAGGAGAGAATGGATAAATTGAGAGATACCTAACTTATGATCTCATGAGAAGTGGTATTGGGAGACATTGAAGGCATCAAACTTATGATCTCATAAGGGATATAATCAGTGAAGCATAGTCATTTTGTTGGTGGATCATTTGAGAAAGGGGTTGGATAAGGAGAGCTTGGTGAGGCTGTTGCATCTCCATCAAAGGTCTATAAGTATCTCTATTAATTTCTCATTAATACATGTGCTTGGCCTGTTTCCTTCAAGATTGTGTATGCCTACATGAACTTGTCTTTAATGGATAGATCTAGTTTCAAACTAATCGTAGTAGAATAGGAAGAATGCTTTTTCTTTGATTGGATTGTAGGACTTGCTGAAGAGCTTGTGGATTAGAGCTCAACTTGGAACTGGGCGAGGACAAACATCGTAAAACGACACATGTCCTTCCTCTTCTCTATAGATTAGTTTAGCTAGGTTTAAAGGGATGTCAATGACCAAAGTTAGCACCTTTATATCTTGGTTATTATTGGATTATTAAGAGGGGGCGTGAATCAGTAATAGAGCAATTTAATCCCTTTTTAACCATATAATCCAAGTTTTATATCAATGAAGCATTATCATCCAATAACTGCAGAGTAAATAAGCAATGAACAAATGAACAATCATACACATACACAGTATAGTGTTTTATGTGGAAACCCAAATTGGGAGAAAACCATAGAATGCTTTTTATTATATGTCTTCAAGAATTACATTCATTGGAAGCACCAACTTCCTTTGTTTTCCAGCTGCAACTGGAAAGAGGCTTCAACCCCCTAGTTTCTCAGGCTACAACCTGAGGGAAGCTCCAGCTCCCCAATTCTCTGGCTACAACTAGAAGGAGGCTACAACCTCCTATGTTCTCTGGCTACAACCAGAAGGTGGCTACAACCACTTGTCCTTGCCCCGTCCTGCCACCTTGAAGTAGAAGTAGAATGATGGAACCATTGTCAGACTATCACTGCGAGATATACCGCTGTAAACCTATACCAATAAATTTGAACCATGAATCAACCTGTACCTCAACCTGTAATCAACCTGTACCATAAACAAGTGCATCAACCATTCAACAACTTGTAATCAAACTGTACCTCAACCTGTAATCAACCTTTACCATAAACAAGTGCATCAACCATGCACTAACCTGTAATCAACCTGTACCATAAACAAGTGCATCAACCATGTACCAACCTGTAATCAACCTGTACCATAAAAAAGTGCATCCAACCATGTGCCAAGTATGTACCAATCACGTGTCAACTACTCATCAATATGTACCAACATCATCAACTATACACCTCATGTATGTGCCAACTCATCAACTACTTGTCTCAACAATGTACTCAACATGTACCTCAACCAAAATCCCTCATCAATTTCATCATCCAAATATGATTTGTAGCTTTGTAATAGACCTAGTGTATATGATCACATTTCTTCAAACCTTCTTTAACTTTAACAACAAGAGACTAGCATTTTCATCAAACTTTTCTTTAGTCTCACAAGACTAGTTTTGGATTAGTCAACAACCCTGAATTGAAATAATCATAACTTTGTACCTGTAATGAATAAATATTTGAAACTGATACACAATGTTCTTCAGTGTGTTTAATGCAATTCCTCCAAGTTTCACTATTTGGAACCTCTCAGAAAAAGAGTTATAGCAAAAATGGCATACCTTGCTGAATTTTGGATTATTCTAGAGAGCGACCTTGTAGAGCGTGCCCCGCACAAAATATTTGATGAAATGATCTAAAATAGTTACAAAGTATACTACAGACTGTACCCTAACCAACACATTTGGTCTCATTGAATTTGGATCTGTTATGAATAAGTTATGATATGTTTACTCAAAACACCTGATTTTGACTAGTTTCAGGACTGACCACAAACCTTATTTTCCACGGCGTGTAACTCCCAAAATACAACGACCCACAAGCTGAATTTTGTTTTACAGATACTTGGATAATTTTTTGCACTTGCATAGAAATTTCACGATCTAAATCATTATAGAAAACAAGTTATAGCGAAAATGGTGATATGA
>JASDQU010108608.1:167149-181498 GCA_032191745.1 Picea mariana
CACTTCTAATTTCTCCATTAAAATTACTATTGAAATAATTTTGAATTATAATACACTCATCATTTCACTTTATTATTTATCCTGTAAAAATCTATTAAACCACTTTGACTACTTTGACCTTTTGGGGCTTCTAGATGACATATGAGGGTCCTCCAACTTCGTAAGGCCATAACTCTCAAACCGTGAGGAGTTATGTGACGTTACACATACCAACAGAAATGGAATGACATGTAATATCCATATAGAATAGTATTATCTTAAAATATATCATAACTCATATCGTTATCCATCAAACAAACTTGGGTACATTACCCAAACCTGGGGTCTCCAACTTCTCATGGCCATAACTCTCTAACCGTGAGGAGTTATGTGACGTTCCACATACCACCAGAAATGGGATGACAAGAAATATCCATATAGGATAGTTTACCTGAAAAATTCATTGTCCTTAATCTCATTATTCCATAATTAAGCATGGGTTCTCTTACTCTGCAAAACATCTTCTCGTGAGGGATTTCACCATAAGGGGACCACTTTGGAATTCATCCATATTTACTTCTTATCAACCATGACAAGGAAATAATGAGTTATATTTACATCAAACAATATTGGGTGCATTACTCAAACCTGTGTGATGCGGAGCTTTCTTCAATGGTTGACATCAATGACAACCAACCTTAATCAACAATCTCTCCCTTTGGCATTGATGGCAACACTCTGATGCAATACTAAAATGATATCACTCATGCTCCCCCTAGAACCATGCCTCTGTACTCTATATCTGATAAATCTTCTCTCCCTGGAACCATGCCTTTGTTTGTTGCATCTGATAAATCTCTTCCCCTTGTTCATCAATGGAAAAGGTATCTGTCCATCTGGGGTTGCTCCCACTGACTGAACTATCCTCTTATGGTGCTTCCTCGTGCACATCTAAGACATATACGATAAGAATTCAAAAAACATTCCAAAAACATTCATTTTGGAGTAGAAATAACTCCAAGTCTTTGGCGAAGATATTTAAAGGCTTCTCGTGGAAGTTGTTTTGTAAAGATGTCTACCACTTGTTCTTTTCTGTCCACATACTCAACTCTGATGTTCTTTTCTACAACTTGTTCCCATAGAAAGTGATACTTGATTGGAATGTGCTTCGTATTGGAGTGCATCATCGATTTTTTTGAGATACTAATGGCACTTGTATTATCACAATATATTGGAATGGGCTCATCATACTGAACCTGTATATCTATCAAAGTTTGTTTCATCCAAAGAACTTGTGTACAATATGTTGTTGTAATATACTCTGTCTCAGTTGTAGATAGAGATATTTATGATTGTTTCTTTCTTAGACATGATACCAAACACTCACCTAAGTAGAACGCTGCTCCACTGGTGCTTCGTCGGTCATCAATACAACTTGCCTAATATGCATCTGTGTAGGCAATATGTGATAGATCTTTTCCTTTTGGATACCATAATCCAAACTCTTCTATTCCTTTGAGATATATGAAAATCCTCTACACTCTTTGCATTACATCTGGTCTGGATGCTATCACATATAGTAGGCTATCAATCATTGACCTGTATTGCCTCTGATATGTAGACTTTGAGTTATCATCTTTTCCCAACCTACAACTGGTTTGCATGGGAGTGATAGCTGGTTTGCAATCTTCCATTCTGAACCTCTTTAGAATTTCTCTGATATACTTGGTTTGAGAAATAAAAATTTCTTGGTTTCTTTGATGTATTTGAAGTCCCAGAAAGAAGGATAGTTCTCCAAGTAACGACATTTCAAATTCATTCTACATATCTTTTGCAAATTTTTGGCTTAACCTGTCATCATCACTACCAAAAATAATATCATCAACATAAACTTCAATTAATAAAATATTACCTCGACCTACCTTGATGTAGAGGTTGTTGTCTGCACTTCCTTTTCTGAACCCTGCCTTCTATAGATGCTTATCCAATCTAGATTACCATGCTCTAGGAGCCTATTTTAGACCATACAAGGCCTTATTTAATTTACACACATAATCTGTGTTCTCTGAGAGTTGAAATCCTTCTGGTTGTTCAATGTAGACTTCATCTTCAAGTTCCCCATTCAGAAAAGATAATTTTATGTCCATCTGATACACTTTAATATTTTTGGAGCATGCATAATCTAAAATCAAACGGATTGCTTCCATTCCAGCAACTGGGGAAAATGTCTCTTCAAAGTCGATTCCTTCAATATGTGCATATCATTTACATACCAATCTAGCTTTGTTCCTTGTAACCTGTCCATCTTCATTCAATTTATTCCTGAAGACCCACTTTGTGTCGATCACATTCTTATTCTTTGGTCTTGGAACTAGTTCCCAAGTGTCATTTTTCTCTATTTGATCCAATTCTTCATTCATGGCCTTATTCCAAAATTCATCCTTGTTGGTTTCTTTAAAACTATTTGGTTCAATTGTAGATAAGAGTGCTAGGTGTGTTTGTTATGGTGAATGGACTTTTCTTCTAGCCTCAACTCCTACATCTTTGTTACCAATAATCTGATCTGAAGGATGATTCTTCTGTACTCGTTTGCTAGGTGTCTTTGGAGATACTTGTTGAACTTTCTCTTTTGTTTCTGTCGGATTATGCTCATCTTCCTCTTCTACTTCATCTTCTGCCACTTCTTCGAAAGTTGTTCCATTTATTTGTTTTCTTCTTCCTTTGATTCTGGTCTACCTGTTTCATCAATTGTTACATTGATTCTTTCCACAACTTTGTTTAATCTTAGATTGTAACCCTTGTATGCTTTCCTTGTAATTGAGTAACGAACAAGTATTCCTTTTTCCACATGAGATTCAAACTTTACCATTCTACCATCTTCTCTTTTGATGTAGAATTTGCTTCCAAAAACTACGAAGTGCTTCACATTTGCTGGTCTTCCTTTCCATAGCTCGTAGAGAGTTTTCTTAGTTTTGTTTCTGAGCATTAATTTGTTTTGAATGTGAACTATTGTATGCACTGCATGTGTCCAAAATATATCTGTCAATTTGTAATCTATTAGCATTGTTTGAGCCATTTCCTATGTAATTATCATCCATTACGATAATGTTCCTTTGTCTTTGAACCACTCTATGAACCACTCTATGAATCCATGCTCTCATCCATTATCATATATCTATCCAAACTTGCTAAGTGTTCTTACAAATCCATATTTGTCCATATTTTCCAAGTCTCTACTTGCGTAACTATCCATAATGCTAACCCATTTATCATTATACTATCAAAGTGCACTTCTGCTAACTGATTACTCTGAATATGTCTTTTCAAAATATGCAAGCTGCTCGAAGGATGGTTCTTTGGTCTATCACAGCTATCGCATAGACTCCCCCTGTCTAATATTCATATTACATGGGAGTCTCTAATCCAGATGGCTCAGAACAATTCCTACTCTGATGTATATTCATCATCATCTTGATTGGTAGATTCATCATCATCTTCATTGGTAGATTCATTATCTCTCTCAGCTATAAATTCTTTCCTTCTATCTGTGGATTCATATTTCACTACAATGTCTGAAAGTACAATCTCTTGAACTTGTTCCTTATTTACCTGTCATTCCTTTCTTTTAGTTATTTTCCAAACCTTTCTGTATCTAACATCTTTTCTTTTCTCTGTATAATTTTCTTCATCTCGTTTTATTGTCATTCTTGTGATCTTTGGTACATGGTCTTTGTTCACCTATTCTTTCTATTTTCTTATCCATACCTTCTTATATATGATATCAATATTCTCTTTCATGGAAGTATCGATCATGCTTCTACAATCACTGGCTATGTGTCCATAGTTATAACATTTGTAACATTGAATCTTACATGAGACTACATAGGCACGGTGTGCTTGAACATTTCTTTTATAATCCTTGTAATCTGCAACCTTATGTCCAAAGTTAGTACAATAAAAACAATGACCATAAAATAAATTTTCATACATGGGAGTGAATGATCTTCTTTGTGGCATAATACTTTTGAATTTTTTCTCTGACTAATCATGATCATGATTGAAGCTTCTTTGTGGCTTGAACATGGATGGTATTCTTGAAGATGTATCTTCAATAGTTTTCTTATATTCTAGTTGACCATGATCCCTTCCCTTGAGTACTTCTGCATAACTCTTTCTATTTTCTTCATTATTATTTTCTAGCAACGTAGAGTGCTTCTCTTCATTCTCTACAACTGATGTTGATGTTTCTGTCTCTTCAAATTTCTTGTTGAGCTTGAAGATTTTGACTCTTAGTGTGACAAATTCTTCTTCAAGATTCTCAACCTCTTCTTCTTTCTTCATTATCTGAGACTTCATGACCTCTTTTGTTATCTTTGCTTCTTCAAGTTGGATTTTCAATGCAATTATTTCTTCTTCCAGTCTTCTCTCTTCTTGACTAAACTCCTCCTCAAGCTGGTATAAGTCATTGGTTCTTTCCTTGAGATGATTCATCAATATATTTTCTCTCTTTTCTGTGTCTTCCTTTTGTGCTGCTATGTTGGCTTCTAAACATTTCTTTTGATATTCTAGATTTTCTTCAATTCTTCTATCCTCTTCTAGTCGAGCTCTTAAATTCTTGATGACCTGTTGATCCTTTTCGGAACCTTGAACACTTTACTTTTTCTTTATCAATTATTTCTTAGATGACTTGTTTTCTTCTCTTTCTTTCCTTAGATATTTAATTGCACTGATCAATTTTTCTTTGTAATCAACTTCTGCTTCATCATACTCTTCCTCTTTTGAATCTGTCTGACATGATGAGCATCTTTCTTCTTGTCCTGTATCTACATCTTCTTTGGGATTTTCTGAATCTCCGATGGGTAAAGAATATACATCATGTAACTTATCCCAAAGTTCTTTGGGTGATGAACATTTAGTAACCTTTTCTCTTACTGGTTTAGCTAACCCTTCCCAGATGAAATCCATTGCTATTTTGTTATTCTTCTTCAATTCCTTCTTGGCTACAGTCTTTTCCCTTTTTGAACTATCATATCCTATAACAACTGATAGCCAAATATAATGTCCTTGTGCCTGTAAAAATACTTCTGTCCTTCTTCTCCACATCTCATACTTAAAACCATTCTGACCATTAAACATTGGTACTCCATTCTCAGAATAATCCATGATCTTCTTCTAGTGGTTAAACTGCTTCCTGAAGGAACCTTGCTCTGATACTAATCGTTGGATTACTAAGAGGGGGTGTGAACCAGTAATAAAAAAAATTAATCATTTTTAACCATATAATCCAAGTGTTATATCAATGTAGCATTATCATCCAATAACTATAGAGTAAATAAGCAATGAACAAATGAACAATCATACACATACACAGTACACCAGTGTTTTACGTAGAAACCCAAATTGGGAGAAAACCACGAAATGTTTTTTCTTATATGTCTTGAAGAATTACATTCATTGGAAGCACCAACTTCCTTTGTTTTCCAGCTACAACTAGAAGGAGGCTCCAACCCCCTAGTTTCTCGAGCTACAACCTAAGGGAAGCTTCAACTCCCCAATTCTCTGGATACAACCAGAAGGAGGCTACAAACCCNAACTATACACCTCATGTATGTGCCAACTCATCAACTACTTGTCTCAACCATATACTCAACATGTATCTCAACCAAAAGCCCTCATCAATTTCATCATCCAAATCTGATTTGTAGCTCTGTAATAGACCTGGCATATATGATCACATTCCTGCAAACCTTCCTTAACTTGAACAACACAAGACTATCATTTTCATCAAACTTTTCTTTAGTCTCACATGCTTAGTTCTGAATTAGTCAACAACCCTAACTTGAAGTAATCATAACTTTGTATATGTAATGTATAAAGATATGAAATTGATACACAATTTTATTTAGTGTGTTTTATGCAATTCCTCCAAGTGTCACTTCTTGGAACCTTTCAGAAAAGGAGTTATAGAAAAAATGACATACCTTGTTGAATTCTGGCTTATTCTAGAGAGCGACCTTGTAGAGAATGCCCTGCACAGAATATTTGTTGAAATGATCTGAAACTATTAAAAAACATAGTAGAGACTGTACCCTAACCAACACAATTTGTCTCACTGAATTTGTATCTGTTATGAAGAAGTTATGATGTTTTTACCCAAAACACCTGTTTTTGACTAGTTTCGGGACTAGCCACAAACCCTATTTTCCACGGAGTGTAACTCTCAAAATAAAACTACCAACAAGATGAATTTTTTACCAAAGATACTTGGATATGTTTTCTCAATGGTATAGCAATTTCAGTATCTGAATCATTATAGAAAAAATGTTATAGTGAAAATGGTGAGATGACCTGTAAATAACATACCTTAGAAAGCACCATCAAAAGAATTTATCCTTCCTTGCATTTTGGCCTTCTTTTCTTCACCTTCACTCAGAATTCCATTTTAGATATCCTTGATTACCTCAGAAACCTATATATATTCAATATTCTCAAGTTTGTGTTAAATAAAAGATCCTTTCCTCTTATTTATACTCTCCAAGTAACTTCCTTAAAAACATCTTCTAGGCCACTTGGTCGACTTTGCTTATTTTAGGGTTAACCCACTTCTAATTTCTCCATTAAAATTATTATTGAAATAATTTATTTTGTATTCAATTTGAATTATAATACACTCATCACTTTACTTTATTATTTATCCTTTAAAAATCTCTTCAACCACTTTGACTACTTTGAGCTTTTGGGACTTCTAGATGACATATGAGGGTCCCCCAACTTCGTAAGGCCATAACTCTCAAACCATGAGGATTTATGTGATGTTCCACATACCAACAGAAATGGAATGACATGTACTATCCATATAGAATAGTATTATCGTAAAATATATCATAACTCATACCGTTATCCATCAAAGAAACTTGGGTCCATTACCCAAACCTGGGGTCTCCAACTTCTCATGGCCATAACTCTCTAACCATGAGGAGTTCTATGATGTTCCACATACCACCGGAAATGGAATGACAAGAACTATCCATCTAGGATAGTTTACCTAACAAATTCATTGTTCTTCATCTCATTATTCCACAATTAAGCATGGGTTCTCTTACTCTGTAAAGCGTCTTCCCATGAGGGCTTTCACCATAAGGGGACCACTTTAGAGTTCATCCATATTTACTTTCTATCAACCATGACAAGACAATAATGATTCATCTTTACATCAAACAATATTGGGTCCATTACCCAAACCTTTGTGTTGCAGGGCTTTCTTCAAGGGTTGACATCAATGACAATCAACCTTAATCAACAACAGGTACATGAATGAAGAATGGTACAAGAATGGTTTATGAGCCATGTATGTGAAGGATTTTCCTAGAGAACTAGTGGATAGAACAACTAGTTATCAATGTATTCCAGTGGATGGTTTCTCTTTTATATGGAATTCAACAGTGTCCATGTGTTGCACGTACAAGATGAAACAAAATTGATGATGACCAAGGAAGAAGACCAAATAACATCGAAGTTGAAGAAAAAAGAAGCACAAAGGAAAAGATGGAGAAGAGACCAGTTTAATAAAGAATAATCATTTAATAGGGACATGAAAGAATAATTCCTACTTAACGAATAATATGAATAATATGATGGAAAACCTAATAATGTATAATTATTATAGAAAGTCTAAGTAGGAATGAGAGATGGAGAGAAATGAAAAGATGTAGAGATGAAGATTGTTGAGAGAATCATGAATATCTTATGGAGAGATCATAGGAGATCCTTAGGAAGATACTCGAGGAAATAGTGGAAGTAATTTTCCAATTATGATGTATTTGTTATGGTGACCTCATATTATATAAAATTAGATAAAGGAACCATTTGTACAATAGTCTAACATTGAGAAATGATTGTTTAATAAAATTTCCTCTTAGGAGTTGCTCCATCACATATGGTTATACAACCCACCTACAACCCACAGATAGATTACCGGGGCATGACCTAGGTTTAAATCGTCGTGCTGCCACTATAACCTTGGTCTTACTTGGGGCATGACCTAGGTTCCAATCCGCTTGCTGCCACTATAACCCCAAGAGTATATCCAACAGCCCCAATAACTTGTGACTCAGCAAGGGCCACTTCCCCACTTCCACCGTAGTCTATCCCAAAGATCTCCTACCTTTCTACCATTATCACGACACAAAGTACCAATGTACCAATGTCTCCATGGGTTGGGTTTGGTCCCTAATGGGTTAGGTGAAAATCACCGTCTCCCACGAACAGGCCGAGGCCCCCAAGTCCTTGACTTCAATGTCTTCATTTAAGTTGCAAGATATGGATGCTTTCGTGGCCAGAGCCAGTCTCACGTGGTCCCCTCCTTGATTTTCGGATGGATTTCCCCACAACCCGAAAAATATAAATTTCAGAATTTTCGCCAAATTCTGGTTCGTTTGAATTGTTCAAACAATGGAGATGCCAATGCCCTGTTAGCACCTCTGGTAGCGTATTCATTAGCATTCTTCTCTCAATTTCTTCTCAGAAAGCCTTCCTTGATCCCTTATTTCATCTCCGTTAAACACTTCACTATCTATGAGGAACTGTAATCTTCAACCATTAACAAGAATGTGATAGCAGACTTGTTAAGAATTCTTACAGAAGGTGAACCTTGTTCAAATAATAAGCATTCTTTTACACTGATAAATGAAGTAAAAATTAAAAAAAAAATAAAAAAAAATAAATCGAGCAGGGTCATCAAAGATTGCTGCGTAAGTGAAATGATTGAGCTCATCCACTCGTATAAGAGAAGACCAGCTTTAGCTGTCAATACAGACAATTATTTTGGTAAGTCAAATAATGGGTCACATTTAAACTGCAACTTGGTGAAGTATACAACAACAAAGGTTTTTATATGAATCTCACAGCATGATTGAGTTCGTCCACTCGTATAAGAGAAGGCCACCATTAGTTGTCAATACAGACAATTATTTTGGCAAGTCAAATAATGGGTCACATTTAAACAGCAACTTGGTGAAGTATACAATCAACAAAGGTTTTTATATGAATCTTGCAGGTTAGCAGCGCATGTGCAGTCTTGTGATTACTGAGCTATATGTTGTATAATTGAGATGCCTTTTGCAGGAAGCATAGAAATGATTGTGCAGTAAACTTTTTGACAGGACAGTAGTATTTTTCATAAAGGAGCATGCCTAATAAATCTTGTTTTATTTTAATTTTAACTCCACTCTCCTTTGCAATAAAAATGTAATATGTGACTCTTATGTTCTGTTTGAATTATCTATCCAATCCCTGGTCCTATATGCAAACTCTTATTTTAATATTTAGTAAACCCGTTGACTAGTTCATTGACAGAGAAGCGCCAAAACTGTGCAATTCTTGGCCAATTCATTAACTCTCTATGCAGTTAGTCGCTCAGTTGGCCCAGAGAGATTCTACAGCATAATGGATATGTCTAGATAGCATAAATTTGAAAACTGGATGAAAAATAATGTTATCTCTTTGCAAGTATAGAGGAGTTTTCGTAACAATGTATTCAATATATCCAAAGATTAAGAAAGTAATATGATTCTAAAGAAAGATTTTATTCTAGATTAAAAAAAAATGGAAAACAGACACCAAAATTCACATGGAAATCCAATAGAATGCCGGACGCTGGGAGGCATTTATCAAAATTTGGGGTGAAGATTGAGGTAAATCCATAGATTAGGGTAAATGGACGATCAATGACAGCATTTAAATCTGTAGAACAGAAATATAAGAACCTAACAAAACGTTTTCATGGATTTAATACAAGTTTTTTTTTTTAATTGTTTTTTGTTTTGTTTTATTTTAGTTTAGTTTAGATGGTTGAATTTGAACCATATGATTGTCTGAAGATCCTTCCATATGATTGTCTGAAGGTTTTTGTTTTAGATTGTATCCATTCATAGATCCTTCCATATGATTGTCTGAAGAAAAGTTTTCCAACTTACATAGGGTAATATAGTAATATTTGGTTACGTAAAGGTGGTTTTATTTTTTTCTTGAAAGTCTGAAGTTGTTATGTTATGATGTAATTTACTTTTATTATATTTAGTTTGTATTTTAATCATATGCAATATTACTACTAGTTTATTTTGGTAATGTTGTAATAATAATAATAATAATAATAATAATGATGATGATGATGATGATGTCGTCATATCTTACCCTCCTCTGGATTTGAACTTGTGATCTCTTAAGAGGAAATATATATTCTTAACTATTAAGCCCACTCAAGCTGTATAATAGTAAGGTGTTGAAAGAAACCAAAAATAGAATATAGAAATGATAAGGAATTATGAGAAATGTGATATAAGATTTTGTTAAGATTACTTTGTTAAATTAAAATGACCAAGGATCTTTTGGGATTCCAAAAATATAATGTTTTGTTTACATAAATAAATAATTTTGTTTAAATAAATATATAAATAGTTATGTTTTTAGGTATTCATTCAATGTGATGTGAATAGAGTGGAATAGGTTGTCCTCATGTTCATTTCGTTAAATTTTTTTCTGTGTAGTTACGGACAATTTTTTTTCCAAGTGTAGTTACGGTTTACGGACATGTTGCAAGTTTCTTTTAGTGCATCATATAATGGTGTCCAACAATTTTTATTACTGGTGAATGTTACAATCCATGTAGGAGGTCCAAGCTCTATCATTGCAAAACAATTTTCCTAACATTTTTGAAATACTTAGATGAATTGTGTGTGCCCTTAAGAGAGCGATATGCAATTGTGTCTTCAATATTTTTTGAAGGTATTTTTGTACTTGAAATATTTTGGAACTAATAATTTCCCTTTAATCCCACCTCTACAAATAGAGATCCAAGTAGAGTCTGAAACCTGGTTTATAAGAATTCAAACTACTTTGAATAAGACATTTATTGTGCATATTCCAAACTCACTGTTAATAGAGATCAAATTAGAACTTGAAACTTAGTTTATAAGAATTTAAACTACTTTGAATAAGACATTTATTGTGCATATTCCAAACCCACTGTTTTCATGTAATATTTCCATGTAATAATCTTGGAAAATTTAGTTCATTAAAGAATTTGTCTTGGCAAATACTCAATGGTTTGAATTTTTCTAAAGGAGCAATTTATATCATTTTATTAGACAACTCGTCAATTAAATGAGATTTTTTTACCATGCATCATTGTTTTGGAAATTTGTTCTATATCATCAACATTGTCAATACAATCTAGGGATTTTATGTTTGACACTTGACCATTGTGTTATTCGATGCTTTCATTGAATATTGCTTCCCATTTCATATTGATACACATGTTTGTTTTAGAGGGAGGTTATGAAAAGATTGCGTAACCTTTTTATTTTTCTAAACATTACCACCAAATAAATAGGCATTTTTATATTTTAATTTTCTTTTTATTAGCAATCAAATATTCATTGATTTCTCTAAGATTCTAGTCAATGATACTTTTATTCTTTGTAAATCTATAGGGTTATTTATAGTTTTTTTTTTTTGGTGAGTCCAATCAATTTTTTTTTTTAATAACAATTGTTGCACATGCCATTCTTTTTGTGATACCAAACATTCGTCCATATGTATTAATGTCTTCATGGATGCTAATTGCATATTGAGTTGAATATGTGAAAGGGATACAAACGTATGATTTGTGATACCAAACATTCGTCAATATGTATTAATGTTTTCATAGATGCTAATTGAATATTGAGTTGAATATGTGGAAGGATGCAAAAGTATGACAATTATCCATGGTTGGTTTTTCCTTTTCAATGTTTTCATATTTTTTTTTGTTAAGTTTAATGGCTTTAGATTCTTTGCCAACTATCAAATTTGAAAAATATAATATTGTATTGTTGTAGAGATCAAACATGTCTATTTGGAATTGTATATTTTCACATATCACATATACATGTGGTGTGTGTTTTAGAGTGATTCTAAATATGCTTCAATCTCTTTTGATCACTGTCTTCATATTTTTAATTTAAAGTGTTATAATATTAAAAATTTATTCTTTACGAGTTTGATTAAGTTACTTTATAGCATGTTATTAAATGCAATTTAGATGTGTAGATGGTTCTTTATATTTTATTTTTCTTTACCACATAATTTTTTGTTTTGTTTCTAGTTGTGCATTATATTCCAATAGACCATTTAAGGAAAAGTTATATTCAATATTCTCATTATTTAAGTCAATGTTACCAGGAATATCATGTTTTTTAATATGTGGATTGACAATAATATTTGTATGTTCTAGTGTTTCATTGTAATTAGAATCTTTGTGTGATGGTAAATATTTAATAAAAAATATTAAATATTAGTGTTTCATTGTAATTAGAATATTTGTGTGATGATTTATATTTAATAAAATGTATTAAATATTAGAGGAAGGAAATCATAAATAAATTTAAAATAATAATAGGGGATAATAAAAACATTATTAAGGAAAGTAATGAAAATGAAAGAGAAATTACTAATTTTAACTAAGGGAAAATTTTAGAAAGGAAAGAGAAATTACTAAACTAAGGGGAAATCTAAAAGAAAACTAGCACTCAACTAATATATTAGTGTGGAAATTAATGAAAATGAAAGATAAATTACTAATTGTAACTAAGGGAAAATATAAATGAAGAACTAGCATTCAATTACTAATATATAGTATGGAAAGTAATGAAAAGGAAAAATAAATTACTAATTGTAACTAATGAAAAACATAAATTATATTATGACAAAGGGAATCCATGGATGGATTGTATTTAATGAAAGAAGAGAAAGGAATAAATGATATTTTTGGGATCGTATTTAATGAAGGAAGAGAAAGAAATAAATGAGATTTTTGGGATCGTATTTAATGAAGGAAGAGAAAGGAATAAATGAGATTTTTGCTAAAGGTATAAATCTTGACTTTAATAAAGGGAGAGAAAGGAATAAATGAGATTTTTGCTAAAGGTAAATCTTGACTTGAAGAATTAGAGGTTGGCATAAGAGGTTAATTGAGGGCTCTTTTTGCAGAATGGAAATCTTGAGTTGAGGAATTAAAGGCTATCATAGCATTTTGATAGGTTGAGGGATTGATGGTTCTATTGAATGAGGGGTTGGTTGGGAGGACATTCTTCGTGCACACTTTGTTGTGGCTCGATGGATCAAATATCCTTTCATACCCTTATTTTGGATTATGAATGTAGAATTTAATGTATCTTTGTTTTCTTATTTAATGGTTACAAATTACAACATGTTTGATTTGTGTTTAAGAAGTTAGATTAGATTTTTCAAGGATTACTTAGAATTTAATTTATCTTTATTTTCTTAGTTAATGATTACAAATTAGTGTTTGATTTTTATTTAATGTAATGAGTTATATGAGGGTTTTCAAGAATTACATATGGTATCAAATCTTAGAATTCAACTCTATTGGACCTTTGGGTTGCATATTCTGGAGTACCAGTCATTATAAATAACTCCTAGAATTTTAAAATATATATATATAACTATAGAGTCCACCACATTCAATTGGAAATTTTGAAAAAATATATATGAAACTATAGAAACCTCCACATTGAATTGGAATTTTAAAAAATATATATATCAAACTATAGACACCTCCACATTGAATGGGAATTTTGAAGTAAAAATATGACATTGAATTTGGAATCTTAGACTAAAAATAGTGAAACTTGGCATATATTAAATTATTTCCATGCACTAGTCCAATAATACAAGGATTGTAAATTTAAGTAAATTTACCACATATAAAATTATTGGCCATGCAATAATTCAATGATCGAGGAAAACATGGGAGGAAAACTTGGGTGTGTATATTTTATTTTATAGTGCTATATTTCATTTTAAACCCTTCTTTGTAGAACCATTAGTCCATGGAAAGCATCCATTGATTGAATCACGTTTAAGGAATTCCAACCCTAACTCAGTTAAAATCACCGTTCTTTGAGTTTGGAAGGAAGGAGATAGGATTTTACATCTTAAACCACTAAGTTGACGATACCGTTTCTCTGATCTTATATTGGGTTACCATTATACAGATTATGGAAGATCTTATGGTTTTGTTCTCATACTGTGTAAACATTTTCAATGGGGTTATTGATATCCCTCTCAATTCTCAGATCTACAACGCGCAAACGTATTGTGCACAACACAGTTGCAAATACCGCATGCCACAAATCTTCGTCATTGAACACTCAGGACATACCGCACAATGCACAAACTGCATGATTCACTGCGCGATGTGGTAAACACTTAATGACACAATTACTTCCACACTGTGTTACTCCTTAACGCAATAAACTTACAATCAGAACATAAGCTCAAAATTACACATAAGATTATCAATACAGAAAA
>JASDQU010108608.1:181598-192174 GCA_032191745.1 Picea mariana
TGTCTCTCTTGTATTGTGTGTCTTCTATGTTTTGTTTCTGCATTTGTTTTATTTTATTGCTTTGTGGTCCTGTTTTTCTAACACTTATGTTTAGCAATTCAGTCAATTCCCAAGTATTGTTTTTCATTATAGATTTATATTCTTCCTCCATTGCATTTCGCCATTCATCATGTTCATTAGCTTCATCAAAACTCATGGTTTCTATGACATTTGAAATTCTACTCATTAGGGTATAGTATTTATACCTCTCAGGAAGCCGAATCTGTCTTGAAGATATTCTCAACTGATTATCTTCCTCCCCACTTTGGAAAGATCTATCTTCACCTCTAGGTGAACTGTGATTGCTTGAATTGTCCATATCACCGAGTCCTTGTTGTTGTTGCTGCTATCGCTACAGGGATGGATGTTGTTGTGTGGACTACTACTGCTATTGCTCTTCTTTAACTCCTTCATCAAGAAGTCTCTGCCATTCCTCATGACTATTGTCGTCATGATTTCCTGCTTCCTTCTCATGGAAAAGTACATCTCTACTTGCAAATACTTTGTGAGTAGAAGGATCAAACAATTTGTATGCTTTAAATTTAGAACAGTACCCAATGAAAATACATTTAATGGCTTTAGCATCCAATTTCCTCTTATTCTCCTTTTGGAATATGAGAAAAAAACTTACACCCAAATACTTTCAAATTATGAACTGCAGGTTTGGAACCATTCAAGGCTTCGAAAGGAGTAACATTATCAAGACACCTTATTGGACTTCTATTCTTTAAATAAACTACACTATTTATGGCTTCATCCCAAAATGCATTTGAGATATTCTTACCTTTCATCATACTGCATGCACACTCTACCAGAGTTCTATTTTTCCTTTTACTGACTCTGTTTTTCTGTGCAGTGTGAGGTATTGTAAACTATTGTACTATTCCATGATATTTGCAATATTTGTTGAAGTCCCTTGATTTATACTCTCCCCCTTGATATGAACAAAGGATTTTGATGAATTTTCCTATTTTCTTCGCCACCATGGTTCTGAATTCCTTAAAGTATTCAAAAACATCACTTTTTCGTCTAAGGAAGTAAACCCATGTGTATCTCGTGCAATCATCAATAAATAACAGAAAGTAAAATGCACCTCCTAAAGACCTAGTCTGCATAGGCCCACAAACATCAGTATGCACAAGATCTAACACATCTCTCTTTTTCTTATCAGGATTATAGGGGAATTCATATCTGTGCATATTTCCTAATGCACGTCCATCACAAGCAACCTTCTCATTCTTTAACATGGGAAGTCCTTCAACCATATTATTTTTCTGTAATAACAATAAATCGGGATGATTGATGTGTCCATCCATTTGATGCCAAAGAATCTTTGTTGGCATAGTGGCAGAATTTAGTGCATGATGTGCTTTGCTGGTAACATCAAGTTTGTATAGACCTCCTGCTCTGACTTCTGTTGCAACAGTTTGGAAGTGGTCCTGCAGATCGTTCACTATGCAATAATTCTTGAAGAATTCAACCTTCAAGTTCTAATCTGTAATGGTGGACACATAGATCGAATTTTTCTTTAGTCCTGGCACATACACCACATTGTGAATGTGACGAACAATACCATTCAACAATGTCACAACAATGTCTCTATATCCCTTGATGTGATGAGAGTGGTCATCTCCAAGATATATGTTGGCACCATTCTGTGTTTCTTTAAATTTAGCATACCAATTTTTATTACAAGTCATATGTACTGATGCTCCGAAATCCACAAACCAGGCATCAGAATCATCTGTTTCAACAGATAAAGCAGCATTAGACACAAATAGCCTAAGATCCCATCAGTCAAAATTCGGGGGTTCATCAATATCATCACTAGCAATAAATAATCTAAGATCTTGATTTGAAGATTTTTCTGCGTAATGGCCTGAATGTGTTCTAGGTTTATTCCTAGCCTCATCACTTTTCTTCTTATGACAGTCTTTAACAATATGTCTAGGTCGACCACAATAAAAATAACTCTTTGACTCATTCCTATCAGATTGCATACCTTGATTTGGAGGTTGTCTTCTCTGCGATGAACTACCTCTTTGCCATGAACCGCCTCTCTGCCATGAACTACCTCTTACTCTTGATCTCCCTCTCCCAGATCTATTATTTGACCACAGTGCCAAATATTTACTCGGAGGCTTCAGATTCCCGTGCCTCTCTTCCTCTTGTAGAAAAATACATGTCAGTTCTTCAAACGTGGGAGATTTCTCCCTTGCTGCAAGACTTGTTATGAACATATGATAATCTTTTAGCATACCATTTAAGGTAATAGTGACCAGATCAGTTTTGGAAACAACTTCCCCTATATTTAGTAGTTTTTCTTTCACCTCTTTAATATGACCCAAAAATGAACTAACAGATTCATTTCCATCCATCTTAATTCCTAGCAATTTAGTTTTCAGGAACAAAATGCGATTTGTGTTGCTAGTTTCATAAAATGCTTTAAGCATTGTCCATATTGTAGTAGAAGTTGTAGCTTCTCTAATATGTTGAATCATGCTATCTTTAACAGACATGCGCAACAATACCTTTGCCTTGTTTTCGTGCTTCTCCCAATCTTGGATCTCTGCTGCTGTCACACCTGCAGCCGCATCAAGTTTCAGTTTAGTTCCTTCACAATGTTCCAGACACCATAGCCCTCCATGAGCATTTGCATCTTGAATTTCTAGTTAATGAAATTCGAGCCATATAGCTTGTTAGCTTCATTGAGGTAGGTCTCTGCCAGTAGATTCTCCATCGCTGCAATTTAGTCTCTGCAAGTAAATCACCAAGGATATGCAACTTTATGTCACTTTGCCTTCGGATACCACCGATCCATCTCAATCTTGGCTCTCAACTTTCACACACAAAATCTCACAAATAATATTCTCTTCAATAAACTTTAATATCCACTTTTAAAGTTTCTACTTTAAAATTATCCACTTTGAATAAAAAATTCACTTTTAATAAACTCCAAAATAAAACCCACTTTTAAATATCCACCTCAATACACTTATATCCACCTTTCATAACTCCCATACAAGTTTATACTTCTCCACTTTAATAAAACGTTTATAACTCAATACTTATAACTTTAATAAATAAACGTTTATAACTTTAATAAATATCCACTCGCATGTAAAAACAAAAACTTTCGCTTCACCCAAAAAAAAATTGTGCTTTCCATGCATGCACCAGATCTCTATGCGTTCAAATACGAATTCAAACTCCACACTCACCGCACGGATCCACCTCATAGAACTCACGCAAGCCCACGACTCAGCAAAGATTTCGACCCAACAAAACTTCACGCAGACCACAGACTAAAAACCTTCATGATTTTTCTTTAAACTTTACACATGCAAGCTATAATCCTTCTCCTTATATATGCAACACACACTCCTGCAAGCAAATCCTGACTTCCCAAACAAAAGTGAAAAACGGAACTGTATTTTACCTTTTCAATGGAATTTCAGTAAATGGAGGAATGTACCAGACGGATTTGCTCACACATCTAATCAAACGTTTCTCACGCTATCCACGCCCTCTCCCCATGGCTCTGATACCAAGATAAAATATGTGAAACAAGCATATAGTGAGCCTACACTCACTTCTCTATATTATTCAATGAAGACGGATTACATCCTTATATAGGAAAAGACTCTATCGAGTCGGTTACATGCAAATTGGTGCTTACAACTGGCGCTTACTCCATTATTTCCAAGTGACCCATCCATAAAGCGTGTCTTATTGATGTGCTAAAAATTATTATATATTAAAACAATAATGAGAGAGATTGTCATTCATTCTACCCCAAGCTACACACTTCATGATTAAGTAGAGTTGTCTTTGTTCCATAAATGGTGTGCCAATGGATTCATACAGGCCACATGATATGCTTGATACGCCAAAAAAAAACATTGAAGCTCTACACATTCTCCCTGCACATAATGTTGAGTCCATACAAGAGATTAAAAAAACACTGAAGCAAATCCTCTTGTATTCTCCCATATTCACAAAACCTGTTTATGAGTTTGATATACATAAACTAGTGGGCATAATGCCAATCTTAATCATTTCAATGTGCATCTCAAATGTCCTGACCACATTTTTTTTTATATGATGTTGGTGAAGGTGGAAAATTGGGCACGGTACATTTTTTTAAACCATTTGGATGAAAAGCTCAGAAGTTGCATCTATAAGTCCATGGTTGCATGGATTAAAGTATTGTACGAAACAACACTTGCTCCAACAGCCTCCGTAAACCCAACAACTAGATCAATACGATGGAGCTGTCCAAAACTTTCGTCGACATCCACTTTCATCATATCCTCAGATTTCAAAATAGAGAGGCGGATGCCCTCTCAAAAAGGGCTTTAAAGGAGGCAGTCGGTAGATTCTCGGTTTTCCATAGAGATAATGGGATAGAGAGTCCTATCACATCATTAAACGTCTTTGAATGATGTGGGCTTCCTTTCTTTTTTAATTTGCTGTTGGTGGTTTCTGTGGGGGCCTTGCTTGCTGTTTTTATTACCTCCTCTTTTCGGCTGTTCCTGATGGACTGTATTTTGCTTGATCTGGTCTCTCCCTGTGGGTGGGTTTACAGCGTTTCGGCATTGCTGGCAGCTTTACATTGTAAAAAAATTTATACTTTATATAAATTGGAGTAATTTTCTCTTGGAAAAAAACTAGATCAATACGAAAATTTGAACCTGTTACTCTTTTTCCAAATGATAATAAATAGCTTGAAAAGTTGTAGCTCATCTCATATATTTTCACATCCTCCTAGTTGTAGTTGTGAAGTATGGAGCGGAGGAATGTAAAATATATTTACTTAGATAATCTTCAGAGACTCTGTCTTAAATGCTGGGATTTAGCAATTATAGTTACAAATAAATGCCAACCACTTCAGCTATGAAGGCATGAATATGAAATTAAATCAGCAAATTCCAATTCTTCTAGTTGAAAGGCAAGCATTAAATGAAGTCATGCAGGGTGAGAAGTAAAGAAGCCATCACATGCCACAAACACAAACTTGAAGACTGTGTAGGAAGATGTGAACTCACAGCTATTCTCATTCTTTATGGTCCTCCAAGATTATTAACAGGTTCAATTTTGGCCCATGAGTTGATACATGCATGGGTGCGCCTCAATGGTTTTAGTACGCTTAGTCCTGTAAGGCCTTCAAAGTTATGAAGCTTGCCACCATTTACAACATCCACGCCAGACTAGCACCTCACCCAGGCCAAGTCAACCCACGCCAAATGCCCCACTAGCACCTCACCAAGCCCAAGTGATGGCAGCTCTTCCCTGAAGGCAGGGACTTGCTGCTCTGCAGCTACGCTTGTTAAGATATAAACTAAATACAATAAACATATTACACCATAACAACTTCAGACTTTCAAGAAAGAAGAAAAATAGAAACAACCTTTACGTAACCAAATATTACTATATTACCCTATGTAAGTTCCAGCTTTGCTTCAGACAATCATATGGAAGGATCTTTGCATTGTTCAAATTCAACCATCTAAAACAAAAACCTTGTATTAAATCCATGAAAATGTTTTTTTAGGTTCTTATATTTCTGTTGTACATATTTAAATGTTGTCATTGATAGTCGATTTACCATAATCTATGGATTTACCTCAATCTTCACCCCAAATTTTGGCAAATGCCTCCTAGCGTCCGCCACTCTATTGGATTTCCTTGCGAATTTTGGTGTGAGTTTGCCATTGTTTTTTAATCTAGAATAAAATCTTTCTTTACAATCATATTACTTTCTTCATCTTTGGATTTGTTATGAAATCTCCTCTAAACTTTCAACTTTCAAAGAGAATAACATTATTTTTCATCTAATTTTCAAATCTATGCTATCTAGAAATATCCATTATGCTGTACAATCTCTCGGGCCAACTGAGCGACTAACTGCATACAGTGGTACATGAATTGGCCAAGAATTGCACAGTTTTGGCGCTTCTCTGTTAATGACCAAGTCAACGGGTCTACTAAATATTAAAATAGGAGATTGCATAGAGGACCAGGGATTGGATAGATAATTCAAACATAACATAAGAGTCAGATACTGCATTGGTATTGCAAAGAAAAGTGGGAGTTAAAATAAAAGTAAAACAAGATTTATTGGGAATGTTCCTTAAACACGAATTTCTATGAAAATTACTACTGTCTCTGTCCTCTCAAAAGGTTTACTGCACAATCATTTCTAGGCTTCCTGCAAAAGGAATCTCAATTATACAACATATAGCTCAGCAATCACAAGACTGCACATGCGCTGCTAACCTGCGAGATTCATATAAAAATCTTTGTTGATTGTATACTTCACCAACTTGACCCATTATTTGACTTACCAAAATAATTCTCTGTATTGACAACTAATGGCGGCCTTCGCTTATACGAGTGGACGAGCTCAATCATGCTCTGAGATTCATACAAATACCTTTGTTAATTTTATAGTTCACCAACTTGCATTATTTGACTTACCAAAATAATTTTGTATTGACAGCTAACGGTGTTCTTCACTTATACGAGTGGATGAGCTCAATCAGTTCACTTACGCAGCAATCTTTGATGACCCTGCTGGATTCAGTTCTGGTTATTATTATTATTTTTTTTTTCTAAATTTTAATTTCATTTATGAGTGTGAAAGAATGCTGGTTATTTGGACAAGGTTCACTTTTTGTAAGCATTCTTAACAAGTCTGCTATCACATTCTTGTTAAGGTTCAAAATTACAGTTCCTCATAGATGGTGACGTGTTTAACGGAGATGAAATAAGGGATCAGTGAAGGCTTTCCGAGCAGAAATTTTAGAAAAGAATGATAATGAATACGCTAGCAGACATGCTAACAGGGCATTGGCACCTCCATTCTTTGAACAGTTGAAACGAATGAGTATTTGGCTAAAAGTCTGAAATTTATATTTTTCGGGTTGTAGGGAAATCCATCAGAAAATCAAGGAGGGAACCACGTTAGGCTGGCTGTGGCCACGAGAGGATCCCTTTTTTGGAATAAGACAGTAAAAAAATAGAAAGATTATAAAATAGGCAGGGATCTGACAAAATGAGAAGCAAAGAAGATAATACAGAGAAGACAAAATTGGAAACAAGAATGAGCAGAGCACAATTCATTAAGGGAAAAGAGTTGAGCTAAATAATCTTCAACAAATAAAGAAAATCAAGAAACAATTGTACAGCTGACCAAGTGGTAGTGTTTACAGATATAATTAACATTCTCTCTTAAACTCAATAGTTACAAACATGAGCACCAATAATGCCCAAGTGTTGTCTCTGAAAATCAAAAATGGATTTTCCTAGTGGCTTCGTAAAAATGTCTAGTAGTTGATCTTGTGAGCCACAAAATTGAAGTGCGATATCACCATTATTGACTAGCTCGCGTATGAAGTGAAAGCGAGTGTCAAAATGCTTGCTTTTCTTGTGAAACACATGGTTTTTGGATAAAGCAATCCCTGAAGTGTTGTCACAGAAGATAGGAGTTGGCTCATTTTCTGTATGTGACATATCATTCAATATTCTTCTCATCCACACAGCTTGACAGGTAGTTGAGGTAGCAATGACATACTTTGTCTCTACAAAAGATATTGAGACAAGGGGTTGCTTCTTTGATGCTCAAGAAACCGGATTCGTGCCCAGGTGAAAAGCATGTCCTGAGGTGCTTATCCGGTCATCTAGGTAGCGTGCAAAATCACTGTTTGTGTAACCAAAGAGATGATTATAATCATATCGAGTGTACCATAAGCCAAAATTGAGAGTGCCTGCAACATATCTCAGAATCTTTTTTTCCATCTTCCAGTGAGAATCTTTGGGGGATTCCATGAACCTGAAAACAAAGCCGATTGCATACATAATATGAAGCCTAGTTGTTGTAAGATACAACAAACTTCCTACTAAACTTTTGTATAGGGTAGAATCCATTGTAGGGCCTTCATCTTGCTTGCTCAATTTTGTGCCTAGGGGTATAGGAGTTTCTGTTGGATTGTAGTCTTCCATGCATAATCTTTTGATGATGTCTGCTGTCTAATTTTGCTGACATACAAAAATGCCTTTGGTTGATTGGTCAACCTAAATCTTCAAAAAATATTTTATTATGCCAAGATCTCTCATCTCAAACTCAGATTGCATGGCATGTTTAAAATTGGTTAACTCAAGATTTTCAGTATATATCGTGTCATCAACATATAAACATACAACCAGAATTTTACCGTGCTGATAAGTTTTGGTGTATAGAGTTGGCTCATTTTGACTTCTGCTGAAACCACTCTTGATTAGGTAAGTGTCAATTCTGTTGTACCAAACTCTTGGAACTTTCTTTAAACCATACAAGTCTTTCTTCAACCGATACACTTTGGTTGGCTTCTCTTTGACTTCAAATCAAGGCGGTTGATCCACATAGACCTCTTCTTCTAAGATACCATTCAAGAAAGTTGACTTAACATCCATCTTGTATACTTTCCATTTGTGTTGAGCTACTATGGCTAAGAGAGTCCTTACAGTTTCCAACCTTGCTACTAGAGAAAAAGTTTCACCATAATCAATACTTGGTTGTTGTGAGAATCCTTTGGCA
This sequence comes from Picea mariana, assembly GCA_032191745.1. NCBI lineage: Eukaryota > Viridiplantae > Streptophyta > Pinopsida > Pinales > Pinaceae > Picea > Picea mariana. The sequence goes on from JASDQU010108608.1 coordinate 190,216, forward strand.
ACAAGTATTGATTTGTGTTTTTCAATCTGACCCTTTTCATTGAGTTTAGTTTTATAAACCCACTTGACATCAATACTTTTCTTGTGTCTTGGTAGATCAACAAGATCTCATGTCTTGTTTTTCTCAATGGAGTTTATTTGTTGGTTCATGGCTTGAAACCAATGTGACTCTTTAGTTTCCTTTTTAAAGGATGTAGGTTGACATGACATTAATGCAAAAATATTGTGCTGATCAATATCATCCAACTGTTGATGGATTTCTCTCAAGCTTCGAGTTCTTTGATTTTGAAGTTCAGAGGATGGATTTATGCTTAAAGTAGAGTTGTCTTGGGGAGTTTCAGGCTGTCCTTGTACCTGCAATCTTGGAAGGGCAGGATGATGTGTTTCTTTTCCTGATTTTTCTGTGTTTTCAGGAAGTGGCAACAATGGATTTTGTCTGTCGATAGGCCGATTTTTAGACTCACTCTAAAACTGATTTTCAAGAAATCTGTCATCTTTGATGAGAATTAGTTTCTTTGAAATCGAATTGTAGGGTTTGTAGGCTTTGGATGTCTGACTGTAGCCAACAAAAATGCATTTTTCACTTCTAGCATCAAGTTTCTTCCTCAATTCGGAAGGTATGTGAGTGAATGCTATGCATCCAAATGTCCTTAGATGAGCAACATTTATCTTTCTCCCACTCCATTCTTCTTGAGGGACCTTCATCTTGAGACTCGTGGTTGGAGATCTATTCATGAGATAAAGTAAGCATGCTACTGCTTCAGCCCAAAATAGATTTGACAGACATTTCTCTCTGAGAAGGCTTCTTGCCATGTTCATTATTGTCTAATTTTTTCTTTCAACCACTCCATTTTGTTGTGAAGTATACCTGGATGTAGTTTGCATGATCAAGCCTTGTGATTTGCAGGAATTTGCAAATTCTTTTGAACAATATTCTCCTCCTCCATCTGACTTGAGAACTTTTACATATTTTCCCCTTTGTTTTTCAGCTTTAGCTTTGAATTCTTTGAACATTGCAAAGGTTTCAGACTTGTGTCTGAGAAAATAGATCGAAATTTTTCTGCTAAAGTCATCAATAAACGTTAGAAAATAAATGATAGCACATATTGAATTTGTTTGCATTGGTCCACATAGGTCAGTGTGAACCAGCTCTAAGTGTTGTTTGGCTTGAGTTGAGGACTCTGGAAAACTATCTCTCTTATGTTTTCCAAGAATACAAGAATCACATGGGGGATTTTTCTCTTGGAAGACAGGTATACCTTTGACCATGGAGTGCTTCTATAGAAGGCTTAGACTCTGAAAGGGTAGATGTCCAAATATTGCATGGCAAAGCATAGTTTCATTGGGGGTGGATTCACTTTGTGCATATGATTGGATCAAATTTGTAGTTCTAAGAGTCAGGGGAAACATTCTATTCCTAGTCGTGTGGATTTTAGAAATCAATTGTTTGTTGGGGGTCTTGTCATATATCCTACATGATTCTCCTTCAAAAAGTACCTTATAGCCATGTTCAATTAGTTTTCGTACACTTAACAAATTACGTTACAGATCTAGAACATGATAGACATTGTTTATGTCTTTATTTACATTTTGTTTAGTAAGAATAGGTATAGTTCCTTTTCCTTGAACTTTGACTAAGGAATCATTTCCAAGTGTAATCTTAGATGAAATAGAAGAATCAATGCATGAAAGTAAATCTTTGTTACCTGTCATGTGATTGTTGCATCCACTATCCAACAACCAAAGATCTTTGTGTTGTTCTTCAGTCTTGTGGCATGAGAGAAACATACCATTTGAGGTTTCTCCTTCTTGATTTGAGACATGTGCTCTACTTGAGATTTGATATCCTTTCTTCTTTCGACATTTAGATCCATAGTTCCCATACTTTTTGCAGTAATAGCATTGTATGCTTTATTTTTCATTTGATCTTCTCCATCAAAATTCTGATTTTGGTTCTATT